>CABHPH010148858.1:0-45636 GCA_902168325.1 Peromyscus nudipes | reverse complement strand
GTGATAGTTTATGGTTTGTTTCTGAGGTTGGAGGAATGTTAATCTGGGTATTCTATTGTTGTAGTAGATCATGGCCTCATAAATTCATAGCTATATTAGACACATATGGCTTTAATTTTCCTCTCTGTCCTTCTGGCTTCACACATTCAACCCATCTTGTGCTCTATTTCATTTGAGATAATTTTCCAATCCCTAACAGCTGAACATTAACCTCCTAAAGAGGCCAATTTGAATGCCAAGATGCTGGTTCAATTATTGTTATATTCACACCTCTGTTTACAAGATCCTCCATGAGTATGTCATTTATTCATATTTTTAATCTTGGTATTTGTTCATTTATAGAAGTTTGCAAAAAAATTGCTTTATGGTTTCTCCTAATTTTTTTGCTCTCTCTGGTATAGCTATTCTATCACTCTGAGCAATATGGTTTTTTACAATAGGTTTTTTACATTTGTTTATTTATTTGCTCTGGAAATGGGTTTCATCTACAATGGTAGGAAAAGACTAAACTGAACTTGCCTGTAAGAGGCCCCTCAGAGAGTTTCCTGACGGTAAAGTCAAAGGATTACCTTGTTTGTCCCTTGTTGATCTACATTCATTAGTCCAGTGTTTGCCTTTGCCACACCTTCTGCATAATCCAGTAGGAAGGGGCAGTCTGTTGCCATTTTTTCTTGAAGAAACATTGTTTCTGAGAGTGCCCTGTTTATATTCCCTTTTTAGGTGAACTTGTTTATTGCACTTAAACTCTCTGACATTATTTTTTTTTCAAATCTCTGGAAATTACCTTTCCTATTCAAGTATCATCATGGTCATGAGATTCAATATTAATTGTATCTTGGATCCATTCCTCCAAGCATACTGATCTTGCCTTTAAGGGCTTAATTACCCATTTGCATGCTGCATTAGCATTCTCAAAAGCCAAAGATTCAATTATTATCTGTCTAGCTTCTGAATTGGTTTCATTCTGTTTACAGCCTTTGTAAGAAATCCATGAAGGTTCTTTTTGGGCCCTGTATGATTTTCATAAATGACTCAATTTTCTTTCCTACTTTTTCAATTCTGTCCCCAAAATTCATGGCTGTCATTCAGCATAAAATTAGAGTGTGGTCATCATATAAAGGTTGTCTTTGTATATCAGCATAATTGCCTTTTCCAAGAAGTTATCTTGGGAAATTTTCATACCTCTAGCCCTATATTTTTGTTCTATAGTCTTAGCATTCATTCTCTTTCCACCAGGTTCTCCATTGTAACTGTTGATGAGCCTCTAGGTCACATGTAACCAAATCTTTCCAATCCTGATGGATTTCAAGTTGACCATGAGTTTAACATCTGCTTTGCAAATAGAGAATGCATACCAAATGAGACTATAGCTTCTTTAAATCTCCTCAAGTTTAACATTTCCACAGGAGTCCAGTTTGTTAGTACACAGTCTTGAGCATTTGACAATTTCTGTAAGGTTTCAGATAGATTAAGTTTGGCTGTTTGAAAACGTTAGCCTTTTTCTCTGTAACTGTATAATTCAATGCTGAGATAGATTCACCTTTAAATTCTTCTGTCTGGGTCTGAATTTCTCTTTGATTTTCTTTAACAAGTTTTTCTAAAACTTTTATCTTGGCACTCAAATTAACCAACCTTTTTAATGCTAAAACAAAAATGACCCCAAAAAACAATATTCATAACTAACATTATGTAAATTCCATCAACATTATCTTCTCACTTAATTGTTCCGTTTTCAGAATGCCTAATGTGTTATCAAACAGAGATCAATTTCCCTCCATTGTGAAAATGTATCCCATTTTTTTTTAATGTGGGAAAAATTTTCTCTTTTAACTAATTTCTCCCTTTAAGGAATCTTAATTGGCTCACCAAATTTGCCAACAATGATGATTCAGAAGTGAGGCTGACTTCTCTTTGAAGAACAACAGAAGGCCAAGTAGATTTCAAGACAACTACTTAGTATGGTATCAGCCCAAGATGGGGATCCAGAGAGAGCCCATAACACACCAGGAGAAAAGAAGTGAAAGATCCAGTGGCCTGGATCCAGCTGGTTAGGGACTCTGGCACATGTGAGGTGGGAACTCTGGCCAAGTGCAGCTCAGGCTTGAGCCAGGGCCTGTAAGGCCACAGGCAAGTGGCTTTTTCATGAATTCATGCCACAAACATGGGCGCCAGATGTAAGATGAATCTTAAAATTAGTTTAAAAAAAACCCAGAGCCAGATATTGGGGTGAAAACTGAGAGATCAGGAATAGGACAAGCCACAGCCAACCTCACCTCACCAACTCCTCAGCCTCCAGAGGGAGCTACTTCCTGTATACTCACACCTATATCCTCTCTGTGTCCTGCCATCTCACTTCCTCTTTCCACCCAGCTCTATCACTTCCTATCTGTCTGTACAGACCTCCAGACCTCTATGGTTAACTAGTGCTGGGATTAAAGGCATGTGCAACCAAGCCTGGCTCTATTCCCAGTGTGGCCTTGAACTCACCGAGATCCAGATGAATCTCTGTCTCCTGAATGCTAGGATTAAGGAAATGTGCTACCACTGTCTGATCTTTATGTTTAATATAGTGGCTGGCTTCTTCCTCTGATCCTCAGATAAGCTTTATTGGGGTGTACAAATAAAATATCATCACAGGTAGTAGTCTGGTTATTCTTTCCTTTATATCTAGTATTTACTTATGAGTGAATAAATACCATGTTTGTCCTTCTGAGTCTGGGTTACCTCACTCAGGATGATATTTTCTAGTTCCATCCATTTGCCTGCAAACCTCATGATGTCATTGTTTTTTACTGCTGAGTAGTACTCCATTGTGTCTATGTGCCATAATTTCTTTATCATTTCTTTGGTTGAGGGGCATCTAGATTGTTTCTAGGTTCTGACTATTACAAATAAAGCTGCTATGAACATAGTTGAGCATGTGTCCTTGTGGTATGATTGAGCATTCCTTGGGTTTATGCCCAAGAGTAGTATAGCTGGTCTTGAGGAAGATTGATTCCCAATATTCTGAGAAACCACCATACTGATTTCCAAAGTGGCTGTACAAGTTTGCACTCCTACCCACAGTGGAGGAGTGTTCCCCTTGCTCCACATCCTCTCCAACATAAGCTTTCATCAGTGTTTTTGAGCTTAGCCATTCTGACTGGTGTAAGATTAGGTATCTCAGAGTCATTGTGATTCGCATTTCTCTGATGACTAAGGATGTTGAGCAATTCCTTAAATGTCTTTCAGTCATTTGAGATTCTTCTGATGTGAACTCTCTGTTTAGCTCTGTAGTCCATTTTTTAATTGGATTGTTTGGTATTTTGATCTCTAGTTTCTTGAATTCTTTCTATATTTTGGAGATCAGCCCTCTGTCAGATGTGGGGTTGGTGAAGATCTTTTCCCATTCTACGGGCTGTCATTTTGTCTTATTGACAATGTCCTTTGCCCTACAAAATCTTCTCAGTTTCAGGAGGTCCCATTTATTAATTGTTGCTCTCAGTGTCTGTGCTACTGGTGTTACATTTAGGAAGCAGTCTTCTGTGTCAATGCATTCAAGACTACTTCCTACTTTCTCTTCTATCAAGTTCAGTGTAACTGGATTTATGTTGAGGTCTTTGATCCACTTAAACTTGTAAGGAAAGAGATACCATGATCGATGGAGACATCATGGGAATACGGAGAAACAGGGTGCTAGGGAAGTTCTCAGGAATCCACAAGGATTACCCCACCTTAGACTACTAGCAATAGTAAAGAGGTGCCTGAATTGGCCTACTGTGGTAATCAGATTGGTGAATATCCTAAATATCATCATAGAGTCTTTATCCAGTAACTGATGGAAGCAGATGCACAGATCCACAGCCAAGCACCAAGCCAAGCTCCAGGAGTCAGGTCGATGAGAGAGAAGAGAGATGCTATGAGCAAGGGACATCAAGATAATGATGGGAAAATGTACTAGTGGGACTCATGAACTGTGGACCAATAGCTGACTAGGCCCCATGGGAGTGGACTAGGCCCTCTGTATAGGCAAGACAGCTGTTTAAAGAGGGCCCCTTGCAGTGGAATCAGAATACATCCCTGCTGCATGAGTGGGCTTTTTGGAGTACAGTGCCTATAGTGGGACACCTCGCACAGCCTTGGTGCAGAGGGAAGGGTTTGGACCTGCCTCAACTGAATGTACCAGGCTCTGCTGACTCCCCATGGGAGACCTTGCCTTGGAGGAGGTGGGAATGGGGGATGGGTTGGGGGAGAAGGCTGGGGGTGGGAGGAGGGAGGAGAGGGAGTTCTGTTGTTGGTGTGTACAATGAATAGAAAATTTCTTAATAAGTAAAAAAGACATGAATCTTCGAATAATTTTGAAATATTTTCTTCATATAAGCTTTTCAATTTCTTAGAATTCCAATGTTACACATTAACTTTCCCCTATAGAATTGGAGAATTCTCACCACTCTGTAAATTTCACACCATTCTCTTATCCACCTTCTTCCCTCTCTCTTCCCTCTTCTGCATCCTTTTATCTTTTTGTTTTGTTTTCCAGTGTTAGGGACAGAACCTTGAGTTCTGCATACTCTATACTAATGATATGAAGCGGGGCTGTCTGGTGCACTGTACTATAGTCAAGGCTAGTGTGTGTACAAGCTCCTAGAGGATTCTGTCTCTGCTTCCCATCTCATGTAGGAGTGCTGGGATCATACATGTGTGCCTTTGAATCTGGCTTTTCACATGGTTCTAGGGATAGAACTCGGGTTAGCTCCTGAAGCTAGCGCTTTTATTTCCTGAAGCATCCCCTGGATCCTTGTTTTATTTTTATAAGTTTGAACTATCTTCCAAGAGAAATTTATCCCAATAAATGCAAATAATCCTCTATCACAAAAGTCAAAATGTTCAGATAAGTTTCAGGTGTATTATTGTATATTACTTTCACATTTCACTTGACTATTCTTAAGAATGAATACGTTGAAGAAACAGTCTGCCAAATTTTTACATGTTTTGCTGGTGTAAAATTATGTGCTTCATAATAAAGTTTCCTTGTTTATTTCAAAATTGCATGCTGAATTCACATGTTAATCTTTAAACACAAGTCAAAATAATCTAAATTTTTTATATTTTGAACTATAATGGGCCAGAAAGATGGCTAGGCAAGTAAGCCTGAAGCCCTGAGTTCAATGCCCAGAACTCATACTGTGGAAGGAGAGAGGCCACTCCCACAAGTTGTCCTTTGACCTCTTGTCACACAGGCCTTGGTACGTACACATAGGAGTTCACATGCATATGTGCATATGTAAGTAAATTAATTAAACCACAGCATATATGAAACCAGAAAATTGATATGATGACATGCCTGACCAAATATATTTTTTCACAGTCCTTACTTTTTTTTTTACATTTTTTGTGCAAATACATAATATGAGAACACACATACAAAGTCTCTAAGAGTCATTTAAGTTTAGCTATGTAAATTCATAACTTTGGAAATAATATATATGTATATATATATATATTCTTTTTATGTTTATTTTCAAATCCTATTTTTAAATTTTATAAACATAAGGAGCTGGATCCACACTGGCCCCAAGGTAGATTTTCAATTTTACTCAGTTTTAATGTTTTCTGGGAGGTATGTACTACATTATGTGACAAGTCACAAATTATGTATCTCTTTTCTTCTGTTTTAATGTAATACAAATAGTCACTGCATTTTTATATATCAAAAAGTATTTTTCATGGTTTCTAATGTAAACTATTGTCATTAATTTTCAAGTTATTAAACCTAGAATATGGTAAGAAAATTAAATTTGTCTGCACAATTATTCTGATAGCTTGATATCACATGACAGAATGGTGGTTCAATTGTTCTAAGTGGCAACTTATTATTCACAGGATATAAGAGAAAGTCTGATTTTATTAATGTTTTTATACAAATACTAACCTCAAGGTATTAGCGTTAAATATCAGTGTATGATTTAAATGTTAAAAAATGTGTTAGTATCCTGCTGGTAAAGGAATATTCTTAAAATATTTTCCTTTGAAATATTGTTTCCCAGAATGCCAGTGAACAGTAAATAATATCATTCTTTTTTGTTACCAAATAACATAATCTATCTATCCTCTGAACAAAGATAACCCACAAACTAACAACGGCTCATAATCTTCCTAATAAGAAACACCTATCAACATGTCTTGTTCCTTTTCACATTTTCATGGTTGCTTTCAACATATCCAAAGCACTTTCCATTACAGCTTGTCCTTTGATTTTCCAAGTATACTCTCCATCTCAGGGAAGCCCACTCACCTGACTATTGCAGACCTTGTATTTCGGTCTTTGGCCATGTGATTCTCTGTAGAGTGATCTCTGCATGTCTGATATGCATGGTGAGAAATGAGATACAAAAAGCCCAAAGCATGTTAAGTGTAAAACTGTCATCAAATGAATGCTGTTCCAACATAAAGAAACATGTTTTATGGAGATAACTCAGCAGGTTAAGTGCTTTCTGAAAAAATATGAGGACCAGAGTCCTTGATAAGATAAGAATCAAGTAAAATACATGTTGCCTCATACCTATAACCCAGTGCTGGTTAGGAGAGTGAGTATTGTGTCTCTGAAGCTATATGAATCACCTAGCTTCCAATTTATGTGAGAGACTCTCTTTCCAAAAATTGAGATGGAAAGGTATCAGGAAAGACACCCAAGGTTGATATCTGGCCTTTTCATGCATACATGCACACTGACATTGCAAATATCCACATTAACAATTACATAAACTTTAACAAGTACATACACTACACCATACCACACACACACGTGCACACACACACACACACACACACACACACAAATAGAGGCTCCCTACAATACCCACAAAAAAACCTATACATATTTTGTTTTTTTAACAAAAGTTTTAAAGAAAATGCATGTGTGCATTAAAACACATAGCAGGTCATCATGCAAAGGATATATATGCATATATATTTTCCAACTTGTGGTCTACAAAGATAAAGAATAGTGAAAATTAGGATAACACTGCTTTGATTTCTACAAGATAGATACAGTTGTAGACATACTGCCTACAGCTTGTAAACTAAATAAGTAGGCATTTAATTAAAATATATCCTGAGTATCTCACTAAATATCAGTCCCTTCTGTATCATAACTGATGGTCTTACTAACTTTGATGAAAATCAAAATCTTTTGTGAAAGTGGAAATCATTTCTAGGTATTAGAGAAAAGTTGTAACTTATTCCGAATATGACCTAGAAAAACAAGACATTTTAGAGGCTATGGTTACCACTTAGCAGAGTGCTGCTCGCCCAACATTCATTAAGCAATGGCTTCCATTGTAACCACCACACAAACTGAATATGGGAGCTAATACCTGCAATTCCAGCACTGGAAAAATTGATTCAGAAAGGACCCAAACAATAACCTTCAGTCAAGACTGAAGTAATGTATAAACCAAAAAAATGTTACTACAAAAGTCTTGTTGAATATATGGTAAGAAATGAATGAAATATTAGCCAAGTATGCAACAATATTTTTTCTCTTGCTGTGTCATATAAATATAGACTGTAAGATATAACTACATGTTTTAATAACATATATCATGATGTTAATGTTTCACCAACAAAGATTTAGCAAATTTTTGTAGGATTAGCACATTATGATACATACATGGCTTGGAGACTCTTGACTTTTTCAAAGAGTATGTAACTTCTATAGCTAACTTCGGTAATTTCCAGAGTCAGTTTTGGACTTTATTTATTTATTTTTATTTTTTTTCAAGAAATGTTCAAGTAGCTTTTCCTCTTACTATAAATTTGTAATATTAATCTTAATGACTTACTATTAGTTATATGGTGTTAGAATTCCATCCAAATATTAAATCTCAAAAATAGTTTAATCTTAAGGTTATTTGATAGATTTTTAAATCTTTTAAATACAAGAGGGCATAAAGGTAGTTTTACACAGTTATACAGTTGAAAGACTGGGTGCTTATAACATAAGAAATTTTTGGTTGGGTACTAAGCTATGCAACTTCAGTTAATATAATTTGGGCATTCTTACAAATTCTTACAAATCTTAATTCAAGCTGAATTGCCTCAAATGTTCAACAAAAAGTGGGTTATCCAAGAAAATAAACAGATCTTCAATGTTAAAAATACAGATAATTGAAAACTATGGATTTCCAACTTTTAAAAAGTATTAAGATAAACAAAGCAAATAAATAAAAATAGAGAGCATTAAGTAATTTAGCTATAAATTCACTATACTTGAGTCTTAAAATAAATGAAAATTTAAATTTTGTTCCGAATACAGCCTGAGGGCTCTTATTTTTTTCTTTTAGAGCAGGATATTTATTTAGTTGATGAAAACAATTTTTTACATAAATATACCTTTTTACTTAGTTTTTAGATTTTTGGACGAGAGGCTCATGTGATTTAAAAACATATTGATTAAAAAGAATTACCAGACAAGAACTTTGATGAAGAAATTCTGTTCACACATATCAATGGAAGGAAATTAGATTTCTAAAAACCATGGGTTCAGCTTGCCTATGTTAAAGACAGATAATTCATTTTGTGCCATCTGGTCAAGGGACAGGGAACAACAAAACAAATTCCAATTCAAGAAAATACAAGTTATACATCCATTAGCAGAAAAAAAGTCAATAGTGCCTGAGGTTCTGTTTAAGATTCTCCTGACTCTTGATCCTTTGATCTGTTGATGTAATTCTTCATAACTTTAAATGTCTACTTTTTAAAATCTAGTTTTTGATAAGGGTTTAATCTTTTTACATAGTAACATATGTTTTGGAAACTATTCAACAGAAAAATTACTTCCTTCTGAGAGAGGATTAAGTTGTTCTACCCCAGGGAGTCTCTCAAGTAAGGCAAAGGATGCTAACAAATGAATCATCTCAAAAACAACCATAAAATCTGGATAACAAATATGAAAGCCTGAAAATGAACTGTTTTTAAAAAACCCTTGTTGGCTTTTGAAAGAAAGGATTTGGGAAATTGTTACAGATGGTGTGCTTATAATTTTGATGGCTTTAGTTTGAAGGCGGCAGTCTGAGTTCCAGTATGGCCCCCGGCACTCAACACTTTGGTAACAGCGCAGATCCTTTTTCTAAAGAATCTGGACACAGATGCTAGGGCAACATTTCTTAAAAAAAAAAAAAAATAGGGAATCCTGCAAAGACAAAGATACAGAAAGTTTTATATGCAAATCTATTCAAATCTCTAGCCGATGAGTCACAAGGGTATAGGGAAAACTCAAAGCAACTTGCAGATGAATGTGGGAAGCTGACTTTGAGCTTTCCCTACATAGGCAGGATGCAGGTTGTGGTTTGAATATAAGCAAAGTAAATTTTCACATTTTTAACAATATCCATTGTAGTAATATAACAGGGTACAGGACCTCAACAATACAACAATAAAACTACCCTAAAGTACAATGAAACTTACTAAAATAAAAACAACCAAGAAAAATATCACTCTTTCTGAAAGAAATAAAAAAAAAACAGAACTTATTTTTCAGATGCCACAAATACTGTCAGACAAAAATTTTCATTTTCAACTATACTGAGATATAATTGATCAATATATTTAAGTACACCTAATTCCTACAAGGTAATAATATATATATAATCTGGAAATGATTATCACAGTTAATTTAATTAAAAAAATCTATAAATTTATATTTATAAGTATGTATGATGAAAACATGAAACTTATATTTCAAACTTACAATACACCTTTCTTAACAACAATCACGTCTATTAGATTCCCTGAACCTTTTCTTGTCAAAACTGAGAGCTGCTGTCCCTTTGGTTACCATCTCCAACTTTCTCCCACCCACAAGGCTTTCACAACCTGTATTCTTTCTGAGTCTATGAACTTGACTTTTCAAAATTCCACATATGAGTGAAATTATACATAATATGTCTTTCTGGACATATGTATACCCTTTAATATATTACTGTCCAAATTCACTTATCTGTTACACAAAATTCAGGATTTCTGTTTTGCATCACTGAGCACATACATCAATTTCTATCCTCTTCCTCTGGTTATAAACACCCAGTTCTTTTTGCCAAGTCTTTGTTATTAAGAATAGTGCTTCATCAAACATGAAAAGTATAGATCTTTCTTTAAAATACTGATTTCATATTCTTTGACTAGAGCCTGAGAAATGAGATTGTTATTTCCACAACAATTATACAAATTTGCATTCCCACTGACAGTACACAAGTTTTGTTCCTACTAATCTTGCCAAACTTACATCTGATGTTCTCCAAAAAAGCCATTCTGATGGATATAATGTAATGCCTGATTGTCTTGGTGTGTGCTTCCCAAGTAAACAATGTTGTTGAGCATCTCTAATATACATTAGCAGTTTGTATGACTTCTGTGGAAAAAATTAACAGTGTTGATCATTTTAAATGATCTTTCCTTTTTATATACAGAATTGATGGAGGGTTTTATCTATTTGAATATTAATCTATCACCAAATATGTGGTTTTTTTTGAAGTTGTCTTTCCATTTTATAGATGACTATTGGTTTATTAATTATTTTGCCATACAGAATCTGTTTTATTTTGAATAGTTCCACTAACTGCCTGTAGCTAGAGTTGGAGCATGTGAGAGTTTCTCCACTCATATTCACATGCCATTTGCTGTCACCATTTTTGAGGTTTTGTTTATTCAGCCATACTGTTGAGATTTCATGAGGGAAGCTTCCCTGTCAGAGGACTCTGAAGAGTACTCCATTAGCCCAGGAATGAAGACCAACAGCAGACAAGTGGAAATTAGCAAGACAAAATGTTTCTGTACAGCTAAGCAAACAATCAATTGAGTAAAAAAGAAAGCCACAAAGTGAGAGAGAAAATTTGTTAGCTGTATGTCTCAGAGGTGACTAATATCCAGAAAACCTAAAAAACTCAAAAAACTAAGTCAAGAAAACAAATGACCCAACTGAAAAATGGGATGTAGATATGACCTGAGTGTTCTCAAAAAGAATAAATGAAAATCACTAAGAAATATCCGAAAAGTGTCTATCATCTATACCAATTATTACCAATTATGGAAATACAAATTCAAACTACTTTGTGATTTCATCTTACCTTAGTCAGAATGGCTAAGATCAACAAAACAGCCAATAATAAATATTGGAAAGAATATGGGATGAGAAAAGGGAGAACAGAACACTTATTGTCTGCTGGTAGGATTTCAAACTGGTACAGCCACTCTAGATAACAGAGTAAGGATTTTTCAAAAAACTAAAAATAAATTTACCATATGTCCCAGATACACCACTCCTTGGCATATGCCCAAGGGACGGATATCCCACTCCACATTATACTCGCCCAGCTGTGTTCATTGTCGTCCTATTCACAATGGATATAATATATGTGTGTGTGTGTGTGTGTGTGTGTGTGTGTGCATGTAATGGTTAACTTATATAATATATAATATGCAAGTATATATATATATCTAATATATGTAGTGAGTAGGTATATATTTATGCCTTATATATAGACATTTATGAGCAATTAGTAGTGTTAACAGATCTCATTTTAGATTTGTGATTTCAAATGCTATGAGAGGGAATGTCCAAATCCTATCAATATAGTGTCCATTGGTAAGGTCATAAGTACAGTAACAAAAATTAATAATAACTAGTAATTACTAATGAGAAACGTGATCAGAAGTCAAATGTGGATAAAAGATATAAATAAGGCTTTTCACTTAAAGGACTGGTTGCTTCTGATAGCAGAGATTGAGATGTGCAAAGACCTAACCATGGCAACCATGTACCCTGCAATGGTCTAGAGAAAAATCTGCCCTTATAATTCTTTCTATAGCCACATTTAAGAAGCATTGCCTTAAAATCAGAAAACCTCTAACAAATCAGCTCAAGAGGCTTCCAAAAAAATCTTTCTTGAAGCTGTCCAGAGTTATAGGGGAAACTTCTTCATGGTGAATACCCAGATAACAGTCGTTTTTTTTAAAAAAAAAAATCTATCAAGATATGGAAATTTGATATGGTTCCCTCTTTCATGCTCTAGGCACCTGGCTTCCCTGAACTCCATCTACATCTCACATGTCAATTCAAAGCACCACAGCATTCTGGTGGGTGATCAGTTCTCCTAAAAGCAGTGATGATGCCTTCAGCTGAATTAGATCTAATGCATGTAAAGACACAGGGTTTTCCTTTGTGTTGATATAAAAAGTGAATTCCTTTCATTCTTTGTGAAATGACATATGCAAAAATGTTCTTTCTTCTACATTATGTTGTTGTAAATCCAAGATATTTTCTGTAATGTTCAACAGAACATTATTTCATCTTATGTCTTTTAAAAATTAGGCATCACAATGATCATATACAACACAATTTCTTTTCAAAAAGCAGGCTGTTAAGTATATTTGACCACACATACTTGTTTACTTTCTTCTTCAAAGAATAAAATTTGTAGTCTCATTGCAAAGTTTTTTTTAAATTATAAACATTTTAATCTCTCCATAGAAAACCTCTCCACAGAAACTTGTTAGCAGAACATTCATTTTCCACTTAGATCTGCTGAGCACTAATAGTAATAGTAATTTCAATAGTAGTTTTGTAAGCTAATGTTATGAGTTAATACATTTCCAGAATAATTGTTTTCACTGTTTCTTGCATTTATTACAGAATTCCCTGGAGAAGGTCCTTTGTGAAAGTCAAATCACTTGAGCATTCTCTCCATTGTTCTTCTGCAGGGACACCATGTGACACTGGGCTAGCTAAGTATTCATCACAATCCATTAAAGACATGGGTCACTGCCGTGATTAGTTAGAGAACCCCTCCGATTAACACAATGACCAAAGTAACAGAAAATACCAATTCGGCTTGCCTTGAAATGCTTTTTCTCTACTTTATTTGTACTCCAAAGTTACCTTCTGCCTCGATTCATGTATTTGCATCTTGTTTTCCTTGTAAAGCAGTTCGAGTTCAGGTTCTCTATGCAACATTACCAACCCTAAACAGCCTTAGACACTTTATTAGCTGTTCTTGCCGTTTAGCACAAGACAAACCCATTTGTTTCTTCTACTCTCCCTTAGAACCCTTGAGAAGTATAGATGGTCCATAACACTCCTTTCCTTCCAATTCTCCGTCCCCCACTCTGTGTTCTCTCCTCTTCATTTTTGTCTGTCATTCTTTTTTGCTCTGGATTCACATTTTAAATTAACAAAATCGCTCTGCTTGGTTATTATTATTATTATATATTATTATTATTATTATTATATATTATTATAAATTATTAAGGCCACTCCACGTAGTTAAAAGGAAGATTTGTAAGTTACCCACTAAATAAATCTTCCTTTTAACTACGTGGTAGTTTTAACTCAGGGTCTGGGGAAGGTGTATCGCAGTCCAGCGGTGTTCTCTGGAGCTCTGCTCAGTCAACCTCCACTGTCTCAGGTCCAGAAGGAGAGCTGGCCCATCCAGATCTCGGGTCTTCAGGGGCCTCCCTTGGCCCCGCCTTGCAGGCATGACAGTTGCCAAAGTCTCAATGGGGGTTGGAACTTCCAGATCAAAGCTGGAATGGCTACCCACTACAACTTGTCTCACAAACAAAATTTACAAAAGGAACATACGCCCTTGTAGACCACTTGCCTAGTGAGCATGAGGCCCTGGATTAAATCACCAATACTGCCAAAACCAAATAAGAGCATGAAAGCTTAAACATTATGTTATTAATAATGATTATAAAGGCAGGGGGCTCTGGGTAGGTAGGAAAGGCCTGTGTTAGAAGGTAGTCCTGTGGCCTCACTTCACATTCTTTTCCTGCTTTCTGACTCCCTTTGCGTGCAACCAGTCACCTCACTTGTTCACTGTGCCTTCTCCTCCAGGATGGAAGACCCACCCTTGAATTGTGAGCCAAATGGAACCTGTCCATCCTTAAGTTGTTTTGATCAAGGACTTTATCACAAAGTATCTAATAGAGCAGTGATCTAGGGTAGGGTAATCAAATATGAGAGAAAAGCATCCACACCTTCAGCACAAATACTTCAAGTCTAAAGGGTGTTGTGTGCAAAAAAACAAACAAACAAAAAAACCTAAAAAACAAAACAATAACAACAAAAAAAACAACAGAAAATGCTGGTCTCAAAAATTAAAAGCCTGGTATCTTGTTTCATCACAGATACATGACTTAGGAATAAAGAGAACTTTGGACAAAAATATTAGTAGAACAGAAATATATTTTGTTACTTCTGTAGATTTATTTTTTCTAATGGTAAATATTGAAAGTAGGAAGAAAGAAAGAAAGAAAGAAAGAAAGAAAGAAAGAAAGAAAGAAAGAAAGGAAGAAAGAAAGAAAGAAATGCTCCATAGATTTTTTTGCACAGAGTAATCTGATATAGGCATTTTCTCAATTGAGATCCCTTCTTCCCAGGTGACTCTAGCTTGGTTCAAGTTGAAGAAAAGCTAACCAACTCACTATGACATGCTCATGTATACACACACACATACACACACACACACACACACACACACACACACACACACAGATGCATACAACATATACATAATAAATATATGTATAAATTTTTAATTTTACATTTTACCTTTTTATTTACTCAATATAATTAATGTAAAATTAACATGCAAATTTTTTCTTTTCATTTCATATTTCCACACTTATTATCTTTATCAATTGTTACTTCACCACTTTGAAATAAAACATAATTTGACTTTAAAATGAAAAGTGTTAAGTTGTCATTTCCAGAAGGAGACTGACTTATAAATATGCTGCATCAGTACTAGAAGCCATGTTTGTGTCTTTCCACAGTGTCAAAAGTTGTAGAATAGTATCAAATTCATATAATGTAAGTTTCAATAACAGCAGTTTGCAAGAAAACCCAGCCTGCCTTGGAAATTTGGCTGAGTAGAATTCATATTCCTTTATTCTAATCTTAATTACTAATATTAACAGTCAAATCACATATACTGCACACAGTAAATGTGTGTATACATATAGACTAAATAAAAATTAAGGAGGATACAGAATAGAATCTGAGATGATTCAGAAGAAGCTGATAAGTATAATGTCTGATTAGATAATGAACCCAAAAGCAGATTCAAAGGAGAACCTAGCTGGTACTGAAACTACAGAAGACCTGGGGTTGTGAATGAAGATGTATCAGTGGCAGAAACAAGAGGACAGAACCAAGCTGGAGCAAATAGAGAAGTTCTTGCCTAGTTGGAAGAAGAGGTAGCCAGATAGATGAAAGCTGCATAGGTCACATAACGGTGGTGGTGCCTGGGGGAACCTATCCAACTGACCAAGGACAGTCTGAACTTCTCTGATGCATAGAGACACACAGGGGACTTTGCCATCTCAGTGCTAAGTACCCATCACTTCATGCAGTCCAGGTGAGGGAGTTACACTCTTTCCTTGGTCTGGTTTATTGGATCAGTTCTTGAGCTTGGTTTCCTTGGTAAAATTATAATATTTCTATGTAGCTCTACCATCACAATCCACCCCAATAAACTTATTTAATGACACCCTATCTTCTACCAGCAATCATTCATTTATCAGCCTATGCTGCATGGTGTTTCTAAACAGAGAGTGTTCACTAATCCACACAGAAACCTGGGAGTAAAAGGCTGCTTGCAAAATGAAGCCTCTCAGGAAAAGGCATAGCCTGAGAAACCACTGTTTCATACAACACACAGTGACTCAGACTAGACTACAGCCTGATCTCAATAAGTACCAAAGAGTAATGGGTTACTTTTAGTAGTCTTTTAAAACATTAATTCTCTTCTGATAATAATTCATTTTAGCTAAAGACACAATAGATTTATCTTTTCAATACTGCTTATGAGGATTACGATCCCATTGGGAGGAATAGCTAGGAAACGGTTAAGGAAACTATGACATGTATATGCTGCTTCTAGTATGACACCTATATGATTGTGATTGGTTTTGGTTCTGTGACTTTTTCCTAGAAAAATGTGAACAGCCATCTCTTCAGCACCAATAAGACACCCATGGCAGACCAAAGATGCAATTCCATCAAAGTCCATGCAGACTCTAAGAGACCACATTTGCCAGCCTAGATGACTATAGTCAGAAAAACATTAAGTCACTATAGATGGAGTAAACAAGATAGTCCATGACAAAGTCAAATTAAACAATATTTATCCACAAATCCACTCCTGTAGAAGGTACTAGAAGGAAAACTGTCCCAAGGATGTAGTTGGACTTTCATTGGATCACCAGCTCCCAAATAGTGACATAGAGACTTATTATTAAATGTGAAAGCTCGGACTTACCTTAGGCTTGTCCCCAACTAGCTTTTATAACTTAAATTAACCCATTTATATTAATCTACATTCTGCCATGACTTCCTCCACATCTAGATGGCAAAATTCCCCACTTCAGATTCTTATCCCAAGTTCCTTTCTCTCCTTGGAAGTCCTACCTATCCTCTCCTGCCTAGCTATTGGCCATTCAGTTCTTTATTAAACTAATCAGAAGATGCCTTAGGCAGTTAAGGAAGGAAAAAGACACATCTTCAGACAGTGTGATCAAATATTCTGCAACACAAGGAGGCTAATTATACCCATAAAAGCTCAGAAAAAAATAATTTCACACCAGCAATACTTTCTGCTCATCACCTTATGGAACTTTCTTCACAATTGACTGAGTACTTGGTCACAAAGCAAGTCTTAATAGATACAAGAAAATTGAAATAACCCCCATATCATGTCAGACCACCATGGACTAAAGCTGCATATCAACAACAGAAACAACAGGAAACCAACAAATTCATAGAAACTGAACAACTTTCTTCTGAGTAACTACTGGGTCAAGAAAAAAAAGAAAGAAAGAAATTAAAGGCTGCCCAGATTTCAATGAAAATGAAGGTACAGCATACCCAAACATATAGGACACAATGAAAATGGTACTAAGAGGAAGTTCATAGCATGAGATACCTTCATAAAGAAATTAGAGAGATCTCATACTAACAACTTAACAACACACATGAAAGCTCTAGAACAAAAAGAAACAAATATACCCAAGAAGAGTAGATGGTAGGAAAAAAAAATCAAACTGAGAGCTGAAATCAATAAAATAGAGACAAGGTGAACCCTTCAAAGTATCAATGGAACAAAGAGTTGGTTCTTTGAGAAAATACACAAGGTAGACAAACCCTTATCCAAACTGACTGAAAGGCAGAGATAGAACATCAAAATTAATAAAATCAGAAATGAAAAATGGGACATAACCACAGACGCTGAGGAAATTCAATGAATCATTAGGCCATACTTCAAAAAAATTATACTACACTAAGTTGGAAAGTCGAAAATAAGTGGATGATTTTTCTTGGTAGATACCAATTACCGAAGTTAAACCAAGATAAGATAAGCAATTTAAAGAGATTTTAACCCCTACAGAAGTAGAAGCAGTCATCAAAAGTCTCTAACTAAAAAGGCTCAGGGCCTTAGCACTGAATTCTACCAAACTTTCAAAGAAGAGCTAATACCAATCAATACTCTAATTATTCCACAAGATAGTTACAGAAGGAATATTAGCAGATCCTTTTTATGGGGCCACAGTCAAACATCAAAAAGATCATCCAGCATGATCAAGTAGGCTTCAACCCAGAGGTGTAGGAATGGTTCAACATATGAAAATCTGTCAATGTAATCCACCATATAAACAAACTGAAAAAAAAAACCCACATGATCATCTCATTAGATGCTGAAAAATCCTTTGACAAAATTCAACACCCCTTCATCATAAAAGTTCTAAAGAGATTAAGGATACAAGGGGCATACCTAAACAGAATAAAGTCAATTTATAGCAAGGCTGTAGCCAACACCAAATTAAATGGATAGAAACTCAAAGCAATTCTACTAAAATCAGGAAGGCTGTCCATGTTCTCCATATCTATTCAATATAGTGCTTGAAGTTCAAGCTAGAGCAATAAGACAACTAAAGGAGATCAAGGGGATACAAATTTGAAAGGAAGAAGTCAAATTATTGTTATTTGCAGATGATATGATATTATACATAAGTTGTAGCTAGAGCCTTTTTCTCTGGGTCCCACCAAGCCCGGCAGTTCCGTAGCCCACTTATAAAATAAACATACAGATGCTTATATTATTTAAACTGCTTGGCCATTAGCTCAGACCTACCATTGTCTAGTTCTTACTCTTGTACTCAGCCCATTTCTGTTACTCTATATGTCACCACATGTTCCATGGCTTTACCCGCTACCTGTACATGCTGTTCTCTGGCATCTCTTCCAGACTTCCACCTCCCAGCCTCTCCTCACTGTTTGTCCTGCCTATCCCATACTTCCTGCCTGGCTACTGGCCAATCAGCATTTTATTTATTCACAAAATACAGGACATCCCACAGCAATAAGTGATGTTAAAAATTCTACCAGGGAACTCCTACAGCTGAGAAACATCGTTAGTGAAGTGGCTGCATAAAAGATTAACTCAAAAAAATCAGTAGCCCTCCTGTATACAAATGATAAATAGGCTGAGAAGGAAATTCAGGAAACAACACCCTTCACAATTGCCACAAATAATATAAAATATCTTGGCATAACTCTAACCAAACAAGTGAAAAATGTGTATGGCAAGAACTTCAAGTCTATGAAGAAAGAAATTGGAGAAAATATCAGAAAATGGAAAGATCTCCCATGCTCATGGATTAGTAGGATTAACAAAGTAAAAATGGCAATCTTACCAAAAGTGATCTACAGATTTGACAGTCTCCTTTATAATTCAAATAGTTATTTACTGACCTTGAAAGAACAATACCCAATTTCATACAGAAAAACAAAATCCCAGGATAGCTAAAACAATCCTGTAAAATAAAAGTATTTCCAGAGATATCACGATCCCTGATCTCAAGCTCTACTATAGAGGCATAGTAATAAAAACAGCATGGCACTGGTGAATCAATAGAATAGAATTGAAGACCCAGCCATAAATCCAGATACCTGTAGACACCTGATTTTTGATAAAGAAGCCAAAATTATACAATATAAAAAAGAAAGCATCTTCAACAAATGGTGCGGGCATAACTGAATGTTGACATGTATAAGAATACAAATAGATCCATATCTATCACCCTGTACAAAACTCAAGTCCAAGTAGATCAAAGACCTCAACACAATTCCACATACACTGACTCTCATAGAAGAGAAAGTGGGGAGTATCCTTGAACACATTGGCACATAAGACAACTTCCTGAATAGAATACTAATAGTGCCGGCACTAAGATTAATGATTAAAAAATGGGATCTCATGGCAAAGGATACCATCAATAGGACAAAATGGCAGTCTACAGAATGGGAAAAGATCTTCAGCAACCTCACATCTGAAAGAGGATTGATTTACAAAATATATAATGAACTCAAAAACTAGATATCAACAAACCAAATAATACAATTACAAAATGTGATACAGATCTAAACATAGAATTCTCTACAGAAGAATCTCAAATGGCTGAAATACACTTATAGGAATCTTCACCATTCTTAACCATCAGGCAAATACAAATCAAAATGACTCTGAATTCCATATTACAACTGTCAGGATGGCTAAGATCAAAAACACAAGTGACAGCTCATGCTGGTGAGGATGTGGAGCAAGGGGAATATTCCTTCATTGCTGGTGGGAGTGCAAACTTGTACAACTACTATGGAAATCAATATGGCAGAGTCTCAGAAAATTGGAAATCTACCTATGTCAAGACCAGCTATACTGCTCTTGGGCATATACCCAAAGAATGCTCAATCATAACACAAGGATACATGTTCATAGCAGTGTTGTTTGTAATAGCCAGAACCCTAGATGTCCCTTAAGTGAAGAATGGATAAAGAAAATATGGTACATTTACACAATGGAGTATTACTCAGCTGTTAAAAACAATGACATAATGAAATTTGAAGGTAAATGGATGAAATTAGAAAAAACCATCCTGAGTGAGGTAACCCAGACCCAGAGAGACAAAATGGTATGTATGTACTCATTCATACATGGATATTAGCTATAACATAAAGGATAGCCATGCTACACAGACCCAGAGACACTAAGTTACAAGGAGGACACTAGGAGGATGTCTGACTCTCCCTGGGAAGCGGAAATTGAAGAGGTTTTGTGGGTGGACTGAGGGCAAGTGGAGATGGAAACAGGACAGATCAGTTAAAGGAAGGAAGGTAAAGAGGGAGAGACAACAGGAACTAAAAAGGGGGAGTTTGGAGGTCAATATAGAAACCTAGTGCAGTGGAAACTTCCTGGAACCTATGAGGGTAACCCTAGTGAGCACTCCTAATAATGGAGGATTTTAAGTCTGAACTGGCCATCTTCTGTAACCTGGCAAGCATTCCCGTCATGAGACTGGGACACCAACCCAGCCACAAAACCTTCGACCTACAACCTGTCCTGCATGCAAGATGTGCTAGGGTAATGGTGGCTCAGAGCTTGTGGGAGCGGCCAATCTATAACTGGTCCAGCTTGAGACCTATACCACAAGAGGGAGCCCACCATGTTATATGTGCATAACCATGTCACAATCCACAGACCCAGTGAAGCTAAGTGACAAGGAGAGTTCAAGAGGAAATGCATGAATCTCCCTGAGAAGGGGAAATAGAATAGATATCACATGGCAACTGGGGTAGGTGGGAACAGGAACAGGAAGAATGGAGAAAGAGAATACTGCAAGAGACAACTGGAATTAGAATCTCCACTGAGCTAGAAACCTAGTGTAATGGAAACTCCAAGGAATCCATGAGGGTGACCCTAGCTAAGCCTCCTAATAATGGGGGATATCAATCCTGAACAAGCTATCTTCTGTCACCAGACAAGACTTTCAGTGGAGGGATTGGTATACCAAGACAGCCACAAAATCTTCAGCCTACAATTTGTTCTGCCTACAAGATGTGCTTGGGTAAAGGAGACAAAGGAATTAGGGGAATGACCAGGCAATGACTGGTCCAGCTTGAGACACATGCCACAGAGGGAGCCCACATCCTTGTAATTGGGAGTTGTCAATAACTCCATCACCTCAAACTAGCTACCACTATATTGTTCTACTCAGTTGCCTGGCTACTAGACCAAGGTAATCTCTTTTCCACAATGCAGAGAGGATGGTTGTGTTATATGTGTAGGAAAAAGGCCATCCAACTACCCTTCCTGCAGTCATCTTCTGTAGTCCTGACTGGGGAGGTACAAAAGGTTTTTTTTCAATGTGGCTTCAAAGTCTACTACAATGCCCACAACAACAACGACTAAATAATCTTGGGAAAAGTAGTCTTGGTGGCTGGGGATGTAGCACACTAGCAGATGACTTTCCTAGCATGCATGAGGTCCTGGGTTAGATCCCATTCTCCCAAACCTCAAATGATTTCTTCAGTCTAGTCCAATGCTAAGATGCGGTGGTATTGTGTTCCCCAAAATATTGTGCACCCTAATAAACTTATCTGGGGTCAGAGACAGAACAGCCACTATATACAAAGGCTAGAAAATGGTGGCACTCACACCTTTAATCCTAGCCTTCTGGAGGCAGGCATGGATCTCTGTGAGTTCAAGGCCACATTGGAAACAGCCAGACAAGGTGAAACACACCTTTAATCCCAAGAAGTGAGCCTTTAATCCCAGGGAGTGATGGTAGAAGGCAGAAAGATATACAAAGCGTGAAGACCAGAAACTAAAAGCATTTCGCTGGTTAAGCTTTCAGGCTTTCGAGCAGCTTGCAGTTCAGCTGAGATCCAGTTGGATGAAGACACAGAAGCTTCCAGTCTGAGGAAACAGGATCAGCTGAGGAACTGGCAAGGTGAGGCAGCTGTGACTTGTTCTGTTTCTCTGATCATCCAGTGTTCACCCCAATACCTGGCTCCAGGTTTGATTTTATTAATAAGTACTTTTAAGACTCCTGCAACACTAAGAACCTGAGGTTTTTCTTCAATTTCTTGGTCAGAAATCAGCTTTCTGAAAGAGTTGTTTCTGACCATTCCATTAAAACCCTTTATCTTTCCTTAGCTTATTTTCATTTTAGAGGAGGTTTCATTTTTTTAAGAATGTAATGTTAAGATCAGTCATTGGCTCTTTCACAGATACAGACAAGCACCCTACTGTGACAAACAGACTTCCAGGCCAAGATCACTCACACAGAAAAGTAAATCTACATCAAAGAGGGTGTTAGTGGCCACACCTCCTGCTTACATCATTCCTCTGCCCATTGTCTGAGAATCAGAGGGTCTGGCTGCAGGCTTGGACTGGGAAACCTCAGGACCCTCAGAAAGAGACTCCCGTTTCTGTCATGTGAGCCTTGATTTCCTCTCTTTGGGGCCCTAACCATGCTGTGTAGCTCTCATATCTCTTCAGCTTGCTCCCTGAACTCTAGTCAGAGCCCTCACCATTCTATTGTCTGTCAGTCAAGGATATTAATTACATTTCCAATAAACTCTTTATTCCCCATCTATCATTCCAGGGTCTCTTTTAGTACTCCACCCCAAGTCTTCCCCTATTCCATGTGGTTTTGTTGTTGTTGTTGTTTTGTTTTGTTTCTATTTTAGCTGCAACCTCCCCATGTAGCTGTGAATAAGAATTCCTGGAAAGAAGTTGGGACTAAAAAGACTCATCAACTGGTTAGAACTTCAATGATATGGAGAGGTGAGAAATGTTGCAAGCCCAGAATCTAATTATCTTGGGCTATCTCTAGCCTCATGAATAGTCATTTCTTACCCTTCTCTGTAGGTGACTTTAGATATTTATCATCTTTAGATAAATCTTTCATAATGTGCAAGCAAACTCCATTTTTCCACCAGCCAAAAGGCTAAGAATGCCAAACAGTATCCGTGGCCTTTGGTTGGTAATTTTACCATTTTCTGTAGCCCACCTGACTGACATTCCACTAAAGGGTCTTGATTTATGAATTCTTTGTTCGGTTCCTATGAAATTTCAGGGAACTGTTACTATGGTAGAATGTAGGATTTGGGTAAACCTAAATCAGTGTTTTGCCTTATACTAAACAACCTCTTTTCTTACTTTGCAGTGAGGACTCTTTCTTTCATATTTGTAGAGCAGGCTGCCCTTGTGTTCATGCTAATTCTTCCTCGACTTCCATGGTGTACCTCCACTCCACAACACCTGGTTTGTTTGATTGGACTTTAGTTCTTATTACAATATTGCATGAATTCGTACTGTTTTCTTTGTTGATTGTTCAGGATGCTATAATAAAATATTATAAATTAGATAATTTACAAATTTAGATAATTTACAAATAACAGAAATTTATTCCTCCAAACCGTGGTGTGGAACCTGGCAATTCCAAGCTTGTTGTCACCTGAGAATCCCTCTTTCTAGCTCTGTGTCCTCATGTGAAGAAAGGGTAAGGTAGATCTCTGAAGCCTCTTTCTTAAGGGCACTAGCTCAGTGTCAGAGGGCTCTTCTATCATTATCAAATCTTCTTACCTCCCAAGGCCCTACTCCCTGGCAACATTATCTTTGGGGATATGATTCTAGAGAATTACTTTGAGCAGACAAAAATATCCAGTGAGAGTTGGGGCTATAGCTCAGTTGGCAGCATGCTTAGCTAGCTTGCAGACCACTCTGGGTTCAATTCCAATGTGAGATAATCTGTAAATGGTACCCCATGCTGGCAATCCAAGCACCAGGGAGGTGAAGGTCAGAGGATCAAAAGCTCAGTGTCAACACTGGCTGCTTAGTGAGTTCAAGGGTAGCCAGAACTATATGACCTGTTCAAAAAACTAAAAATAAGATGGGAAAACAGACCAAAACACTTATATTTTCATCAATATTAAGAAATATGTCTCCTTATAGTAGGGGGAGTCAACTAGAGAAGTCAGACCCCTTTCTATGCAGATTCATGTTTTTCTCAATGGAAGAATTTACACATGAGATTTGAGAATCAAAAATTTTACTTAGCAGAAGATGTATATGAGGTGAAAATGTACATGCTGGTCAGAAGCACTAGCAACCTTGCAAATGAGGTCAGTAAAACAGAAGGTCTGGCTGGCACTGTTATGGATCTGAGGACATTGAGGGGTGTCTAGATAGTGGAGCAACTTGGTTGTATCCTCTTTTGAAATACAGTAGGTTCTGAGAATGCACCAAAGCAAAGTTATGTGCAGTTAGCGTTAGAAGTCAGGAGTCACATATGGTGAGCCAATTTTCCCTTAAAGCTGCCATTGCCAGTGGAGTTTCATGAGTGGGAGGGTTGAGAGTGGTATTTTGTGGGGTTTGGAAGAAACAACAATTTCTCATTATCTCACACAGGAGCTCTATAAATAATTGTGATATGAATGAAGAAATGAGGAAACCAAAAGAAAGCAAGACAATTCAAGTATCAACATGATGTGAGCGAGTAACTAGCTTCTATGTCTCAGATTTCTCTTTCCATATTCTCCTATTGATGTTTTTCATTACTATGAAGTTCTTCATAATTTCCATTCAGGTTTGCAATTTTTAAAAGTGACTAAAATTAGAGATTAACAATTATTTTCATAATAATCAGTTAACTTATTGCTACAAAATATTTCAGCATTTGGAGAGTGCATCAAGAAGTAAGTATATCTTACCATTTCTATTTTATAAACCATCATTATCCAAAGAACAATTTGCAAAGATAAATGTGGGGGCCCACAGAGGTTCCCCAGTAAGGCTTTAATCAATGTCAGAAAGTCTGAGCTTGCGTTGCCCAGCAGGGCTGCATAATGAGATGATTTGCCAAGGGCTTGGGCACCAGGTATTTTAAAGGGTCTACATTTGTTAATATTTTATACCTCAACTTTCAAAGGGGAAGGTCTTTTGCTTCTCTACTTGCTGATGTATAAAAAACCCATCATGATTAAACTCTGAGGCAACTGGGTATTGACCCAGGGTCATCCAAAGCTATCCTTTGTCTCTGTCTTTTATTCAACTATATTTCTATCTAATACTTCCTCATTTCTCTCTCCTCCCTCCAATAACCCTTCAACAGGTCTGAGCTGGCCTCCGACAGATAAATATCTTCCAAATTTGTGCAATTTCATATGTATGATACTAGGCAAATATGGATGTTGAGCTAGGAAAGCACGGCTGGTGGGATCCAATAACTTATTGTTAAACTATATTTAACTTCATTTTAAATTTCAGTAGGTATAGGGTATGATGTCTATCATGTTGTACAAACATAGTTTCAACAGTTATTTTTCAGTTGTATGTTTAGAATAAGTAAATTAAATAAAGCATATTTATATATGTATATACTTTTTAAAAATCAGGTTTAGAAGAAATACAATTAGTAAAATTATTATTGAAAACTTATATCAGCTTCTTTCAAACTATTTTAAATTTTTATTGTTTGCTTTATTCAAATATGGCCTATAATAGATACAGTCTTTCATCTAGATGATAAAGTAATTTCAGTATAATAGTAAATTAAATTGTGTTTTATTGATCCATTCTCTAAGGTTCAAGACTAAAATAGGAAACAAATTGGAAGCTAGAGTGTCTGTCTGAACTTCCATTCCAGAAATATAGTATACTGTGGGGAAATATATATATTTTTATTCACTGTGGAATTTTTATAATTCCTTTCATAATTTGACTTTAGTGTAGATGAATTTCTAAATGGTCTTATTAAATAAAAAAACATGGAGCCAAATATAAAGATGAAAGCCTTAGAGAGCTCAGGGAAATAGAAAAAGCCACCAGCCAACCTTACCTCACCAACTCTATAGCTTCCAAATGTGAGCTACTTCCTGTCTTACTCATGCCTTTATTGCCTTGCTGTTCTGCCCTTTCATTGGCTGTCTTAGCCCAGCTTCCACACTTCCTTGTCTCTCTGTACAGACCTCGAGGTCTCTATGGTTGATACTGGGATTAAAAGCATGTGTCACCATGCTTAACACACACTTAACTCTATTCCCTAGTATGGCTTTGAACATACAGAGACCCTGCCTGATAAGTGATTGGATTAAGGGAATGTGCTGTCTGACTTCTTGTTTACATAAAATGGCTGGCCTTTCCCTCTGATCTCCAGGCAAGCTTTATTAAAGCAGAAATAAAATATCACCACATTTCCCTTTTTTTGTCTAATAAAAATAAAAAAATAAAAATTAAAAAATTTATAACTAATATAAGAAAAACTACATACAATAAGTACAATAACTATATATAATATATACAAGCAATAAATACAATAAGTACAATAACTATATATAATATATACAAGCAATAAATACATCAACAATGTCTAGTTGTTTGCATTTGACAAATTCAGAGAAAATATTCCATTATCTATTCTATTTTGGCAAGTCCAAAATGTACCTAATTCACTTTCTATCCTAACTTATATTACCAACAGAAAACTATCTTACGATGTCTTTCAAATTTATGCACTTTACACCTCTTTAGTGAGTTTCTTTTCTGAAATTCTTAACGAAGGAAAACTATAACTGTAACTATATAATCTTCAGCTCCCTCAGAGACCCAAGAAGGAAATAATATTACCTAGTAAAACAGGAAGTGAAACAAGTGGCTTCCAAAAAATGTGAGTTGACAGAAACAGCCAGCTTCTGGACGGTCACCTGTGGTTTGTCTGCAACGTTGGGGCATCATCTTCAGCCTATAGACTTAGCATATCTGACAGACTCATTTGTGAAGTAGGATGTACACAAGGCCAACAGCTCAACCTCACATTCGGTGCGAGTAGTCCATGTAGCAGATAAACCTGAATTCCACTAGTATCCTGTCATGATTCAGGATTTTAAATTCTGGAAATTGTTGATGTTTTTGGAATTTGGCTGCCTATTCTTCTCGGCTTGTGGGTGTCTTCATCTCCTTTATTAAATGCCAGTCTACATTGAGAGGTTAGACTCTGTCAGCCTAGTTACTCCTTCAAGAATAACTGTTTCAGCTACTGTTCCACTGCACACCAGAAGCCATCAGTCCACTGAATGTTCAGCTGCCTTCAAAGAAAAGGGCACTGTACCTTTTCTGGATTGCAAAGCCACTTCAGCAATGTTGCCATATTGAACTGGCCTCAGAGGACACCTGTTGCCAAAGCTGCAGTCACACTTGTCTTGGCACGGATTGTTGTGCCTAAGTTGAAAGACCCCTGAAGAGACCATCAGAGACATGAACTCACCAAAATACAAAAGCAAGGTTTATTGAAGCAATTCAAGCCACAGCAAGGACCTCCTCAAGCATACCAAAGCAACAGAGGCTAGAGGAGGTGCCTCTCCCTGAGTGTGTATGGCTTTTAAACACAAAAACTACAAGGTTACCACATTACGGGGGTTTCAGTACAGGTACAATCTTGATTGCCTCCTCCTTATGGACTTTCCAGAATTCTGCTGATATCTTATGTTCAGTTTAACCCCAGTTATTTGTTAAACCCTTTTCCTGAGCTGTCTCTGGGTTGGGACATTCTGTGGTTAACCAGTTGCTACCAGATGGTCAGATGGCCATTCCTGACATCCTGACTTTGTACTTTCTGGTTCCTGGAATTTATGTCAGCAATACTGAGAATTTGAAACCTAAGGCCTGTTGCAAAATGGAAAGGCTTACAAGATGGAGGGGCCTTGGTTCTTCATTTCCCCCTTCTTATGTGCTTTGTGGAAAACCAATCATGGGTTCCTGATGGCCAACGCATAAGCGTCCCTTACTCTATGGGCATTTTTCTTATGTTTTCTGGACCATGAGCTGAATTGTACCCAGCCTCTGTCTCATGTATTGGAGCAACCTGTTGAGAATACAGGACCCAAGGGTTAGTATCAGAAGTAGGACTATCAATGGACCTATTAAGGTAAAAATTAGTTAACCAGGGAGAGCTGTTGAATCAGGACTTGAACCACCCCTGGCTGGCTTCTTGGTTGTGTTTTCGTTTCTCAAGTCCCTCTCTAATAATAACCATGCTGTCCTTTACCTCTCCTGAATAATCCCTAGAAGCAACATTTTTCCTTAAGTGCCACACAAAGTCCCCCTTGCTGGAAGAAGAGGAGGTCTAGTCCACTTCTATTCTGAAGCACTACTTCTGCTAAAAAGCTGAGGGAATCCTGCTTGTGAGTGATGGATTCCTCTATCCAGTGTAGATTCTGATCTATATTTTCTTTAAGGGCTGAATATTGCTGGTGTTGGGAGATGAGTGCCGCTGAGCCTGTTCCCACACCCACAGTCCACTGGCTCCAATTAAGACACTAAGCATAATGGAGATGGGTTCTCTTTTGAACCTAAGGGGGTGTGGTGAGCCGATCTCCAGTAAATCTAAAAAAGCTTCATTAGCATGGTACATTATTCTCGGGACAAGTTTGACCAATATGCAATATCCCTGTACCTGACTAAGCACTTGAAGATGTATGCAGGGAGTGAGTCCTGTAGAACAAGCCCACCAAGTGTCCCCACGTGGGACTAGGTAGCTAACAGGAGAAATGCCCCTCCTGGTCCATGGAGGGTCACAAGTAGAATTACAAAGAAATTACTATTCTTTTGGGACCTTCCCCACACATATACTTGGCCCAAGACCTGTTCCAGGGTCAGCCCTACTCCTTGGCTCTACCATCTACAGTACATTGGGTCACCAGTCTGAGTGACCTCAACTGAAACCTCAATTCCCTCATAGAATGGGAGAGTGGATTCATAGCACAGCCAGCAGAAAGAAGCCTTTACAGGGTCTGTCTCTGTCTCATTCAAGACCTGATAAGTTTAATCAAACAGTTGCTGCACAAAGTAACCAGGTATTCTTTGGGACAACCTGGGTGCCTGCGTTATTATATCATTAAGGGGAGTCTGAGCTTCTGTGAGAGGGGTGGCCTTTTTCGAGGCTGGAACTATCCTAGTTGGGGTAACCATACGTTTGGATTTCAGGGATATAGTGGGAGTTGTCTCTTGTAGCTGGATGGTGAACGTCAGCTGGGGGTCTGCCCCGGACATGTATAATTTCAAACCCCAGGTTTTGCTCCTTGTCCAGTCCTGTTCTGTTCACTTTCCCTCTTCAGCAAATCTAATAATCAGTGGATTGCATCGCCCTCTGGAAGTAGACAGGGAATGTTATGGGAAGCGTTCTCTGTCTAACATGACCCACATGGTCTGACAGAGGCTAGGGGTTCCCCACAGAATCTGATTTCCCTAATCCACATATCCCCTGTCTGCTGTACTGTGATTAGGTCTCCCTTCACTGTAGGTGTCCAGTCTATCCACCTGGTAGACTCACATCCCCAGCTACCACATCAGGACCCCCCACATTTGTTGTTTCTGTGTCTTTGCCCAGGAGTGGCCTGCGTAAACATAGAATCCCTTGCTCCTTGTCTTGCCCCCCCCCAGTACTGCAGCATCGGCCTAAGACTTTTTCTACCTCATCTGAAGAGGCTCCTCAATCAGCCCCTCCCAAGTCACAGAGGTCCACATACAGATTGGGGAACCAAGTGGCCCTGGGGGCCACGGATGAGGTACTATTGACTATGTTACTCATCTTAGCATTGATGATGAGCCAGGTGAGGTGCATGGGTTGATGGGGGTTCCAAGATGGTTGCCAGCTGTCTCAACTCCCAGTATCATAGAAATCAGGGGCAGCAATAGCACCAGAAACACAAGATTCATGGGCTGGGTCGTTCTTTTTGGCGTAGCTTGAGCTTCAGTGAGTTAGAAGGATGCTTGGAGGCTTCCCAGGCTTCTCCCCGGTACTCTTCTAGAAGGACAAATGGGTCTGCCAGTTGAGCATGGGAGTAGTGAACCCAGGTTGCGATGCCATCCACTTTGAGGGCATGGGTGTTGTTAGGATGACAATGTAAGGCCCCTTCCATTGTGGCTCCAGGGATTTGTGGTGGCGCCTCTGGATCAGGACTCAGTCTCTGGGTTTGAACCTATAGGGGTTAGGGGTGGAAGCAGCCTCATAAATGGTCTGAAGCTTGGGCCAGATATCCTGGTGGGTAAGCCGGAGTCTGTGGATGATCCTTGACTGAGGCAATCATCCTCATCCATTGAGGCAATTAATTCAATCTGTAGACTTGGTATCATAGGTGGTGGATTGCCATACATGATCTCAAAACAGGTAAATCCCATCTGATAGGCTGAGTTTCTCACCCTAACCAGGGCAAAGGGAAGGAGAGTCACCCAGTCCATGTCAGTTTCCAGGGTCTCATTTAGTGTTCTATTCATTCTTTCTATTTGTCTTGAGCTCTGGGGTTTATATGCACAATGAAGCTCCAATCTGTCCCCAGTGCAGTGACTATTCCCTGGCTTACCTGAGAGATGAAGGCTGGGCCGTTATCGGACCCTATTGCAGCTGGAAAGCCATACCTGGGTAGAATTTCCTTTACCAGTTTCTTCACCACCATGTTTGCTGTCTCACATTTGGTGGGATATGTTTCAGGCCATCCAGAGATAAACACTAATAGATATTTATATCCAAATTTTCCTGACTTTGTTTCAGTGAAGTCTACCTCCCAATACACACCTGGTCTAGTCCCTTTCTGTCTGGTGCCAGGGTTGGAGAGAGTTGAGATATCATTAGTCATTTTACAGGCTTGGCACTTGGAAACTATTTCAATTGCCTGATCACCGTTCTGTATTTTCAAATTGGCCTGCCTCAGTAGGTGTTGCATCCTCCAGATTCCCAGGTGGGAGGATCGGTGGATTTTCCTGAGCATTGTCAGTCCCGTTTCCCATGGCAGAATGATCTGTCCATCTGCCATCCTCCTCCAGTCCTCTATTATTTGTACCATGGATAAGCCATGAATCCAAGCAACATCTATGGGGGTGTACTGGGGGACCCATGGCAGACTTCTCATTCTGGCATCTACTGGGGGCTGATGCTACTTCCCTAGCTGTTTGATGGGCTAGGTTATTTCCTCTTTGGATCAGCCTGGTCCGTTTTTGATGCCATGGGCAGTGTATAATTGCCAGCTTTGTGGGCCTCCATATGGCTTGCATGACGCCCAGAATTTCTTGTTTGTTTTTGATTGTCTTTCCCTCTGCTGTGAGCAAGCCCCTTTCTCTGTAGATTGCCCCATGAACATGTGCTAAGGCAAAGGCATATCTACTGTCCATGTAAATGTTTAATTTCTTTTTTTCCCTAGGCTCAAGGTTTTGTTAGGACAACTAATTCCATTATCTGTGTTGAAGTTCCGACCGTAATAGTTCTGCCCATACAATGTCTGAGGATGTGGTCACTACCACCCCAGCATACCTCTGACCATCACCCACATAGCTGCTCCTGTCTGAGAATCAGGTGTCCTCAGCATCTGGTAGGAGTGTATCTCATACATCTGGACAGATACAGTGCGCCTGAGCCAGGATTCCAGTACAATCATGTAGTGGTGCTTCAAGATCGAGGTTGGGTAGCAAGGGTTAAGGGCAGTTGGAACTTGAAATGTTATTCTGGTGGGGTTGAGGAGCAAAGCTTGGTAATGGGTTAGTCTGGCACTGCTCAGCCATTGGTTGAGTGGCTGTTTGAGAACCCCTTCCAGGGCGTGTGGGGTGGTGATTATTAAGTTCAGCCCCAAGGTTAATTTATCAGCATCTCTGACCAGTAGTGCCATCACTGCTGTGATGTGGAGGCATGGTGGCCATCCTGCTGCCACTGGATCTAGTTTTTTTGAAAGATAGGCCACTGGCCTTTCCCACGGTCCTATTGTTTGGGTTAGCACTCCTTTTGCCACTCCCTTATTTTCATCTATGAACAGACAAAAGGACTTACTTATACCTGGCAGGCCAAGAGCTGGAGCCTCTAGGAGTTTTGTTTCAAGGTATTGAATGCCTTCTGCCTGTCCTCTGTCCAAACAAAGTCCAGGGTGTTCTTAGTTGCTTCATGTAGAGGTTTGGCCAGCTCTGCAAATCCAGGGATCCACAGGTGGCAGAATCCTGCTGTACCCAGCAACTTCCTCACTTGTTTTGTAGTTTTGGGAGTGGATATTTTTAGCACTGTCTCTTTATGGGCATCTGACAGCCATCTCTGACCCCCTTCAAGGATGTACCCCAGATACATTACCCTGGGCTGACAGATCTGGGCCTTCTTTGCAGAGGCCCAGTACCCAAGATCTCCTAATGCTTGTAGCAGATCTTTAGTTCCCTTTCAACAGGTCTTTCTGTCAGCAGCCACAATCAGCAAGTCATCTACATACTGCAACAAGCTTATATCTGGACTCTATACTCATTCAGATCTTCATGGAGAGACTCATCAAAGATGGCTGGAGAATTCTTGAATCCTTGTGGTAATCTAGTCCAGGTTAGCTGACCATTGATTGTGATCTCTGGGTCATGCCACTCGAAGGCAAAGTACTGCTGACTCTTGGGGGCCAGGGGTGGGCTGAAGAAGGCGTCTTTCAGGTCCAAGACTGAGTACCATTACCAGTCTGGGGGCAATGTACTCAGTAGGGTATAGGGATTGAGCACCATGGGGTGTATGTCCATTACCCTTTTATTTACTTCTCTTAGTTCCTGTACTGGCCTATAGTCATTGGTGTGGGGCTTTCTAAACAGTAGCAGTGGGGTATTCCATGCAGACTGGACCAGGTTCAGGACCCTGAGGGTCAACAATCTTCTTATGTGGGGTGTTATCCCTTTGTTTACTTTCAGGGGCATGGGATATTGGCAGGCTTTAACTGGGTCTGTGCCTGCCTGAATTTCCATATATACAGGGGGTCTATATTTTGCTAGCCCCATGTCCACAGTTTCTGTCCATGCTTGTGGAAACTTTTGAAGCCATTTCTCTATCTAGGGTTCAGGGGCCATGGGTTTTTGGTGTAGTCTATATTCCTCCATCAGGTTGGCAGTCATTAATATTTGGACTGGTTTCCCATTTTGATAAAGAACTGGGCTTTTTTGTCAGAAAAGTGGATTGGGGCTTTCATTTTTGACAAAAGATATCAAAGGATGGGGCATTCTGGAATTACTAGGAATGAATGGGTTACCCTTCCCATTCCAAGGTCCACTGTTCTTTGGGTATTCCATGAGTAAGATTTAATACCTGCAGCTCCTTGCAGCCATGTTTTCTGGTGGACATGGGTCCGCCTGGTATGAAGAGGATGGAGTTCTCTCTGCCCCTGTATCCACCATGAACTGTATTGGTTTCCCCTCTACTCTCAAGGTGACCTAGGCTCAGGGAGGGGGTCTGAGCCCCATCTCCCCATCACTATCTTCTTCTAGAGAGGCCAGGAGTACCTTATTGGTTGGGCTCTTTCATCCCCTTTCCTTAGGACAGTCTCTTACCCAGTGCCCTTCCTCCTTGCAGTATACACATCCATTTTTGCCTACCTTAGGCCTCAACTGTTGCTCCCTGTCTCCACTCTGGGGGGATCTGGTTGCCAAGAGTATCTCCTTTAGCTGAGCTTGTTGTTGTTCTGGGATCCTTGCTGAACTCCTCTCCTGTTTCTTTTCTCGTTTTCCTTCTTTCTGTGCCCTTTCCATTTCCTGCCTCTCTTCTTTCTGCTCCTCGGTCTCTCTCTTATTATAGACCTTTTCCATCACTGCCACTAATTCCCTCAGATTCTTTTCATCTAATCTCTCCATTGACTGCAGCTTTTTCTTGATATCTGGTGCTGCCTGATTTATGTAGAACATTGTCATCTGGGCTGATTTCTCTGCCTTAAGGTCATATGGTATATATTGCCTAGAGGCCTCTAGCAAGTGTTCTAAATAAGCAGCTGGGCTCTCCTCTGCTCCCTCTCTAACATCATAAACCTTAGCCATATCAGTTGGCTTTTGTGCAGCTGCTTTGATAGGATTCCTTTGTTCCCCTGTGGATAATTGGTAGTTTCAGGTCCTGCCTGGCTTTTACAGGGAGTATCTGTGAGGGAGCAGATGGTTCAAGTGGGGGGTTAACAAGTGGTGGGGGTAGAAAGGGCTTGAACCAGGGGAGGCATCTCCCAGTCCTATCAATAAGCCCTCTCCAAGTCACTATGTAAGGGGTCTGGTCATTATTTCCTTGACCCTGTGGATGGTACTGGATCAAAAGTCCCCTCCTGTGGCCAGCCAACCTTGAAGGTGGGACATTCTGAGGAACAAAAAGTAATCCATTTATTTTTCTTAACATTGACGCTGTTGTTGTAAGCAGTCTCCTTTACATCTCTCCAATATGCTAGGGTCAGGTCTAGAGGGGAAAAAGGGGTATTTCCCATGGCTTGTCCTTGTACGTTAGCAAATGAGAGATGAACAGAAATACAACAAATCACACTGATGAACAAAACAGTCAGACAGAAAAGAAGAACAAGGGCCCTTAACAGAGTTCAGCAGCTGACAAATGGTCCTGTTAATTGACAAAGTCTCAATTTTCCTTTTAAAATCAAGTCAGAGATCTTTTCCACATAAGTTTTTAATTTTTTACTCTGTTTATTTGGTAGAAATTTCCATTCCAATATAATATCTTCCCTTTGCATTAAAATTCCTATAGGGGAATGCTTAGAGGGTAAATAACCAAAATGCAGTCAAGCTTTGGATCCACACGATATACATGTCCTTCCTGTACTTTCTTTTCTACCAAGGACAATTCTCTCTCAGCTTCAGCTGTTAATTCTCTTGGACTATTGAAGTCCTTGTCACCTTCTAAGGTTTTGAACAAATTACTCAGTTCATCATTTTTTACCCCAACAACAGTTCATAGATGGGAAATGTCTCTGAATAACCTTTGAAAATCATTAAGAGTCCATAATTGATCTCTCCTAATTTGCACCTTTTGGGGTCTAATTTTTGTAGACCTATTTTGTATCCTAAATAATTAATAGAGTCTCCTCTTTGTATCTTTTTAGGAGCAATTTGTAATCCCCAACAAGGCAAAATTTTCTTTACTTCTTCAAACATTCTTCCTAAATTATCTGCATTTGAATCAGCTACTAAAATATCATCCATGTAATGATAAATTATAGATTTAGGAAATTGTTTACATATTACTTCCAATGGCTGTTGTACAATATATTGGCACAGTCTTGGGCTATTTAACATTTCCTGTGGGAGAACCCTTCATTGGAACCCTCTTAACTGGCTGAGAATTATTATAAGTAGGTATCATCAAGGCAAATCTTTCTCTGTCCTTTTCTTATAAGAGTATTGAAAAGAAACAGTCTTTTAAATTGATAACTATAAGAGGCCATCCTTTAAGTAACAGAGTAGGCAAAGGAATTCCAGATTGTAGAAAGCCCATCAGCTGAATTATTTTGTTAACTGCTCTTAGGTCTGTTACCATTCTCCATTTACCAGATTTTTTAATAACAAATACAGGAGAATTCCAAGGGCTGGTTGATTCTTCAAAATGCTGAGCATTTAACTCCTCTTGTACAAGCTCTTCTAAATCCTGGAGTTTCTCTATTGTTAAAGGCCATTGCTGAACCCATACAGGCTTGTCTGTTAATCATTTTAATGGTAGAGTTGTTGGTGTCCTTGAAAGATCAGCAGTTGTTATGCCCTGTTCTAGTACAATCTGGATGGCTGATGACTGCTCTTTGTAATAATAATAATACCTCCTAATATTTCTCTCACAAAAATGTGTTACTTTATGATTTGTTTTTAAGGTTGGAGGAATGTTAATCTGAATATTCCATTGTTGTAATGGATCATGGCCCCATAAATTCTTGGCTATATTAGCCACATATGGTTTTAATTTTCCTCTCTGTCCTTCTGGCCCTATACATTTGATCCAACTTGTGATCTGTTTCACTTGAGATAATGTTTCAATCCCTAATAGCTGAATAATTTACCACCTAAAGAGGCCAGTTTGAATGCCAAAATTCTAGTGCAGTTTTGGTCACATCCACACCTGTGTCTAATAAACCTTCCAAGAGAACGTCATTTATTCACATTTTTAATTTTGGTCTTTGTTCAATTTTAGAAATTTGCCAAGAATTTTGCTTTATGATTTCTCCTGAATTTCCTATTCTCTCTGCTACAGCTGTTCTATCACCCTGAGCAGCCTGGTTTATCCCAAGAGGTATTTGCTTATTTAATTGCTCTGAGAAGGGGTTTCTTCTATGATGGCAGGAAAGGTCTGAACTGAATTTGCTGTAGGGGCCTGCATGAGGCCCCTCTGGTTGTTTCCTGAAGGCAGAGGCAAAGGATTACCTTATCTGTCCCTTGTTGATCTACATTTGTTGGTCCAATGTTTACCCTTACCACACCTTCTGCATAATCCCAAAGAGAGGGACATTCTGTAGCCATTGTTCCTTAAATAAACATTCTTTCTAGGAATGCCCTGTTTACACTCCCTTTTCAAATGACCTTGTTCTCCACAACTAAAACATCTGACATTATTTTTCCTCAAAGCTTTTGAAATCACCGCTACTATCCACATATCATCATGGTCATGAGATTCAATATTAATTGTCTCCCTGATCCAATCCTCCAAGGATGCTGATCTGGCCTTTAATGGCCTGATTATTCTTTTGCATGCAGCATTCACATTCTCCAAAGCGAAAGATTCAATTATTATCTGTCTAGCTTCTGAATTTGGTATCATTCTAGTTACTGCTGAAGACAGCCTTTGTAAGAAATCCATGAAGGATTCTCTGGGACCCTGTATAACTTTTATAAATGATTCAATTTTCTTTCCTGCTTCCTCAGTTCTTTTGCATGCATTCATGGCTGCCATGCAATATAGAATTATGGTTTTGTTACCATATAAACATTGTCTTTGTATATCAGCATATTTGCCTTCTCCAAGAAGCTGATCTTGGAAAATTTCCACACCCCTTGTCCTACATTGCTGTTCTATTGTTTTAGCCTCCTCCTTAAACCAAGTTTTCCACTGTAAATGTGGACCAGCCTCTAGCACCACTGCAACTAATTCTTTCCTTTCCTGAGGGACAATTCTATTACAAGTTGACCACAAGTTTAACATCTGCTTTACAAATGGAGAATGCATATCATATAGACTGTAGCTTCTTTAAATCTCCTTAAATCTAACATTTCCACTGGAGTACAATTAGCTTGTATACACCCTTGAGCAGGTAGTTTCTGTAAGGTTACCAGATAGATTAAGTTTGGTTGTTTGAAAACAGGCTGTCTCTCTGTAACATATAATTCAATCCTGAAATAATTTCAGCTTTAAATTCTTCTCTCTGGGTCTGAATTTCTCTATGATTCATTTTAATAAGTTTTTCTAAAGCTTCTATATTGGCACATAAACTGACTAACCTTTTAAATACTAAAATAAAAGTGATTAAACAAATAATATTCATAATTGATGTTACATACATCCAATCAACATTAATTATCCTCTCATTTAATTGTTCCATTTTCAGACTGCCTAATGTGTTATCAAACAGAGACCAAATTCCTTTCCTTGTAAAAATGCTTCCCATTTTTTAATGTTGGAAAAAAATCTATTTTAACTAATTTTACCCTTTAAGATATCTTAGTTGACTTACCAAATCCATCAACTGTGTAGAACAGTAGAAGTCTGAGGGAGTTTCAAAGCAGAGGTGGCAGTCTGAGATGGAAATCCAGAGAGAGACTGAGGGAGAGACACCCACCAGGAGAAAGAATGCCAAAGAGATTCTGGCCACATGCTCTGACCTGAGTCGTGCAGCTGGCCCTGGTGCCAAGGGCTCTGTAAGCCAAAAAGCAGTCTGGCTGCATGTAGCTCCAGCCACTTGCAGCTTCCGCAGAGCTGGAGCCCACAAAGCCATAACCAAGTGACTTTTTTTTATGAATTCCAGAGCAGAGGAGACACTGCCTGCTGCCACCATGAGAAGCAAGATGTGAAAGTACCAGTAAGCCACTAGCCACATGGCAAAAGTATAAATTTATAGAAATGGGTTAATTAGATAACAAGGAGACTTCTGTGGCCATAGTTTAAAAATAATATTAGCCTGTGTATGTTTATTTGGGTCTGAGCAGTTGTGGACCAGGCACGACACAGGGAAACTTCCAGCTACAATTCAGGTTGAGAATGAAATCACCACTGATTTTATATACTTCTGTAGTACTAAGAAATGATATTTCATAGTGTGGGTTTCCTTGGTATATATGAAGGTATTTTTGCTTCTTTCCTAAATGTAATGAATGATTCTAAAATGACAGTGCTGTAGGAGTATTTCATGATTTACAGAATATATGAAAATAGATTCTACAAATCGGCTGAATTCTTAATACCAAAATAAAAATAATCAAAAAATGTTAAAACAAAACAAACCTAAATTAAAAACAACAAAGAAAACAAACACACAAAAAAACAAACAACAATTTTGATTCCGTCGAATGGAAAACAGAAAACAGGAACCCGCCTCCTGATTTGCACTGTGCTGTGGAGATCTTAATCAATAAGCTTGTTAGGAGGAAGGCCTTCAACAGTACTATACTCGATAGACTCCAGTTGGTTCACTTTCCCCATACTTTCTTCCTGTGATTCTGCCCTGATGTAAAAATAATAAAATAGTTACTTAAAATCTAACTAACTAAGGAGATGATAACATTTCTGGGGAAAAATGAAAAACTATTGCTACTATTTCTATAAGAATCTGATAATTTGAAAATTAACCTATGAAAATTGGCATATTTTCTGTAGATATCATCAGTAACTAAGAGGCCAAAACACAGAAAAGAAAAGCATCCTAATGGAACCAACCAAGCTAACTGAATAACTGTAATATTCATCCCAAGATGATTTTAAGTATCTGACTGAAAGTTAAAAGCATAGCTAGAGTGTTATTTATTTATTGACATTATTTACCAGATGTGAGAAATGAACCATGAGGCATAACAAACCCACCTGAGAGTTTTATTAGGGAAGGAAAAAGATGGGCGTGAGTAGGCTGACCAGAGAGAATGTGCGGAGAGAGAGCTGGGAAGCAGGTGGAGTCTACTTTTATAGGTACACCTCCAGCATGCATATATGGGCTTACATAGTTACACCACACATGCACATAGATTATGTAACCATGCTGCCCATGGGATACATAGGACATAAGGCCCTGGAGTGACTAAGCATTTTGCTTGACTGCTGATAACACATGTGTGGTCATGTGACTCCAAAAGTGGTTAGGAGGGTGTCGGGAATAATGGCATAGAAAGAGAGGAAAGTGAGAGAGAGAGAGGTAGGGGGAAAGAGAGAATTCTCTTTTAAAAATAAAAAGTATGTGTGTGTGTGTGTGTGTGTATGTGTGTACGTGTGTGCGCGCGCACGCATATGTGTGCATGTGTATGTGTGTGTGTCTGTATGCGTGTGCTCGTGCATGTATGCACTTGCATAGTATATCGGGGAGGAGGCAAGTATAGTATAATATACATGGGGATGATAGAGGGCAACTTTGTGAAATTGGTTCTCTCCTTCCATGTTTTTATGTTTCTGGGTCTTAGATGCAGGTCACCAGGCTTACCTATGAAAGCACCTATACCCACTGAGGCCTTGTTCTTATATGGAAATACACATTTTAGAAGGCTGTGTGTTGGTTCTAATCTAGAACATGCACATATCTCACTCATACCCTAGTTATTGGTGCATCTGAGTAAACCTGTGGATCTCAAGTTGTTTCAGTTTATGTAGAAAATTATTATGTAGAATAACCAGTGTGTCAGATGACTAGTGAAGAGGAACTTACCCTATTTCATTTTATAAAAATATGTTACAGAGCTAAACAATATGACATCTCAAGGGAGTAAACAAAGATGAGTAAGCAACGATTTACATGTAGACATGTGCACCAATACAAACATGTTCAGAATGTAAGGGAGCTTTAAGTGGTAAAAATTATATGGAATTAAATATTTCAGTAATTGGCATTCACATAGAGACAATCAGTACCATCCTCACACTGTATACAAAAGCTACATCCCAGATATTTGAATTATGATATCTAAATATTAATTTAGTATTTCACATTCAACTTTATAAGCCTGTTCATAAATATATGAGAGAATATTTTTTATTATCAAGCATAGAAAAGGTTTTTTAAGTCAAATAGCTTATATATTTTCTATAAGTGAAGAGATTAATGATTCTTGCCATGTAATCATTTAAAATATTGTAAGAGAAAATACTTGAAATAAAACATGTCTTATACTAATAAATATTATTTTATTAATATTTATTATATTATAATAAATATATTATATGATTATATTATAATAAATCTAGGATATTAATAAATAATAATAAAATATATTCACTTAATATTTATAATGTGTATTGAGGAAGGAATATACATAAAGACTTATATCTAAAAGACTTCACAATAAACATTTAAAAATGAATCCCCGATTTTATTTTCAGAAAACTGGAACTTAATACAACAAATTAAGAGAGAAGATGTGTTAGTTACAGCCTACTGGTTAAAATTTAGAACTCACAAAAATATGTTCTCACCTTTTAGTTTATCGTAGATATTTATTTGTGCTAGGGTTGGAGTCTGAAACATACCTTCACAGCCTCATGATTTAAATGAATGTTTGTCCCTCAAGCTGATGGTACTTTTTATGAAAGTTCTGGAATTCTGAGCCTAACCTGATGAAGTTAGTCACTGGGGGTCCTGGCCACTTGCCTCACTCTTGGCTTTCTGGTCAACTCTGATGTGACAGCTCTGCTGTGCTCTACTCTGCCCACCCTATCTTGATGGAAAGGAACTTTGGAAACCAGCAGTCAAATTCAACCTTCTTCACTTGCTTTTCTCTGTCAGACAGCTTAGGACAGACAGACAGCAGTAACTAGCATGCTTTGTGATGGAGGCAAATGCTGAATCAGTGAGAAGATAGTGATAATTCAGCAAATGCTGAATCAGTGAGAAGATAATGGAACGTTGGCTTGCATCCCCAGGAAAAAACGTTTACACAGAAGTTCTACTCCGAGCTCTTGCTTATTTACAAAGTGAATGATCTCTAGAAATTCATCTAAAATATCACAACAGATTTTACAATGTAAGTTTTTCAAACTATATAAGCAGAGTCCAGTGAATGCTCACTCTTCAGTTCTGCTCTTAAGACAGAGGAATTGTTGTTTTGAACTGACAGGAGATTGCATTCATAACAGCTAGACAACATGTATTGGGGAGGTGCAAGTGACATGGGTAGACATGGGTCTGATTTCAGTCACCAGAGATTGTGGAAAAAAGGCATATTTTAACTTTAAATTCTGTCAGAGATCTTCAAAGTTAGCTAAAATTCAAACTTTCAATTTCTTGTTAAAATAATGTATGTAAAGTACTGGTATGTGAAACCCACGAGAGTCTGTTTAAGAGGTATCAAGGATTTGTTGAGATATGAAATGGGGAAAAATACACTCACAGAACCATAGTATACTACATAGAACCAAACCAAGTAAACAGCCACACCCCAAGAGAGAGACCGCTGTGCATCCCCTCCTCAGATTTTAAGCAGTTTTGTAACCTGCCAAGAGGCCATGCCCTGAAGCTGGTACTCCACAGATATTGGTGGAATGAATAATTTATCATTTATGGAGTTGATATGTTTACTAGAGAAACTAGGATGTACTGGGAGATATAGTAGTAGCTAATTTATTTACTGCAAAGTAGATCGTTTTACGGTAAATGCCTACGTAAGTTGGTTGCATGAATACTTAGGCTACAGATGAACCTTTGGTTTAACTTACATATGGCCCTAGGTTCAATCCCCAGCATCACAAAATTTGTTTAAGAAGTACTGAGAAATGTTAATAATTATTCACATGGTAATTTAGAACATTGCAGCTTCATTCCAGTGCTAATATTTTTAATTGTTTTTGACATTTAAAAGTCTTTTCTCTTTAACGATGTTATATATTTTAAACACAGAAAACCCTTTCCTCTTAAGTCACTTATGGTACTTGGAACATAGAGTGTTTGTTAAATAATCCTTATGAGGCTATTTAATAATTTCTATATCTCTAGATGTTACCAGTAATCTTTCAAAATCCATAATGGTAGGATCAGTGTAAGACCAAGATTTCTAAGAAGTGAGACTGGGTTGGTCCTGTGGCTCAGTGGGCAAATATAATTGCCACATAAGCCTGGTGACCTGAATTTGATCCTTGCAAGCACATAAAGAAGATAAGAACTGAAAAATTACAGGTTCTCCAACCTGCACACATGTGTTGTGCCATGTGCATGTGTGTACACTTACCCAGCACACATTATGCACATACATATGTACATAAACACACGTACAAAGACACATCAATAATAATAAAAAAATTTTAAAAGCCTGAAGAGCAGGGACCAGACAGGGACACGTGGCAATTGGAAGCTATCCAACCAAAGATAAAGCTTTCAAATCCTTTCACATCTTCATTGTTTTTTAAAGGATTTTTTAAATTTAGATTTATATGTAAGTATTTGTTTCTGTATATGCCAGGTGTGTAAGTCTGTCCAAAGAGGTCAGAAGAGGGCTTGGGAATCCCTGAAGATGAAATTACAGACAATACTGAGCTGCCTGATGTGAATGTAGAAAACCAAAATGGTGTCTTCTAGAAGATCACAAGTGCTCTCAGCTGCTGAACCCTCACTCCAGCCCTACATCATCATTTTTCTGATATTCTGTATGTCAGCCTTGATGTACAACAGATATAACTTATTGCTTAAATAAAAAAGCTGGAGAAATGGCTCAGTTGATGGTAAAATGCTTGTTTTACAAGCACAAGTATGTAAGTTTGATTTTCCAGAACTCATTAAAAAAAAAAAGACTGGGGGGGCATGGTGGTGCATGCTTGTGAACCCAGTGTGGGGAGGAGGAGGAGACAGGTAGAAACCTGGGTTCTCTGCCTGGCCATCTTAGCCTATTTAGAAATCCTCAGACCATATAGGAACCTGAGGAACAACGTCTTTGGTTATCCTCTGACCTACACACACACACACACACACACACACACACACACACACACACACACAAGCATGCATGCACACATGCAGAGTAATATGCATACACAAAAGAAAAGTCATATCTTCTTAATTGCTAAAAAGAAACTTTTCTGTTGGGGGTATGTGTTTTTCTCTGTGACCCTTTATGTTCCTTTTACATAAGAAAGCTATTTCCTGATAATGACTTGAAATCACCAAGAAGGGAAGAAGGGTCCTGAGGGAAACACATTTCTTAGAGGAAGTCAATGTTGGTAAACAGTTCTCAGGAGATGTCTACCCATCTTGCATTCTGAGGTGCTAAACAATCAAAGATACTTTTATAGCAAATGATTTTGGAAGAAAAATTAATATCTCCCTAGATGCACAGGGCAGATGTGCTAGCTGTCGGGGATATTAAGAATAATGTCTCCAGCTGTGGCAAAGTTTAGTCATATTTATTATCAATTATAAAGGTATTAAATTCTTTTAATCCAGAGTTCCCACTACATGTACATGCTCCACCATTCCCATATCACCCTATTATATGAAAACTAGGGGCATCCCTGACTGTACTATGGTATTCAGCAAATATTCCCTTAAACATAACTGTAAAATAGTTGTTCTTATACAATTTTCCAGCATAACATATAGAATTGTTGTATTATAAATCTAATTTTTTAAAATAAAGTCTCATTATATAGACCTATAAACCAGGTTGGCATAATACTGGACATGGCTTTCCTGCCTCTGCCTCCTGAGTGCCGAAGTGACAGATGGGACCACCACACTCACCCACATTATAAAACACAGAGAGTATATGAATATACACTATCAAGTCTACATACACAAATTAGGAAGAGTTATTATGATTATATATGACTTTTTAAGCGTAAACCAGTTATACCTAGCTGATAAAGCACTTCTTAAAAAAAGATAAATATTCTATAGACAAATTTAAAAAAAATAAACATACATCAAAGACATTGGGAAAAAGTGATCTTGTCTGAGAGTTTTGTTGCAGCAAGGCCTTCTCTGATTGTGTACTTGTAAGTTCAGGACGATGTGGTGTGGTGATCATGTACTTATAAGTTCAGGACGATGTGGTGTGGTGATCATGTACTTGTAAGTTCAGGACGATGTGGTGTGGTCGTGTACTTGTAAGTTCAGGGTGATGTGGTGTGGTGATCGTATACTTGTAAGTTCAGGATGATGTGGTGTGGTGATCGTGTACTTGTAAGTTCAGGATGATGTGGTGTGGTGATCGTGTACTTGTAAGTTCAGGACAATGTGGTCCGGTCTCAACTGACACATAAAACTCACGTTTCTGATGAACTTCGCAAATGCCATGAAGCAGATGCATATGATGACTATTAAGATCACTAGGTTCTCTTACAGAATAGGCACATAGAAATTAAATATACCTTCTGGCACATAACAAAATATTCCTAAAATTTATATCCATGATGCTTTGTGCTTCTAGAATAAAAGATTTTAAAAGTTATCTTCAAAATCTATTCCTAATTAGAGACATTTGTCTTGGATGCTCATATAAACTGTTACAGATTTATCCCTTCCTAATTTATTGTGAATACATAATTACAAGTATAACAGTAATAAGACTTTGAGAAGTCATTGGACTGCAAGGAACCCTCACAGTTAGGACTAATGCCATTTTTTAAGTGAAGCTGGCCATGGTGAGTTATATCTGCAATCCTAGCAGTTAAGATTAGAAGTTCAAGATTAGGCTCAGCAACATAAGGAACTGGAAGCCAGCCTGAGCTCCAAAAGTTGAAACAAAACAATGTGAGCCAGGCTTTTCTGTGGCTTTATAACCTCCTGTCCTATGCCACATCATGATAAGAAGGCACATGTAAGACTCTGGCTCTTTGGCCTCTGACTTCTTGGGCTTCAGAACTGTGAGGAAATAAGATTTTTTTTCACCATAAATTTTATGGCCTCAAGAATTATTTAAACTGAGTGCAAAACGGTCTGTAACAGAGGCTATTCTACAACAATGTTGTACATCAAACATTATATTTAGTTAGTATGGCTCATATACCAAAATCAAAATCGCTTGTGAAGTTGTCATGTTTCTGAGCACTAGAAGAGTTGAGCATGTTGTCTACATGATATCTTAGCTTACACGCCCAACATGACTTATAATAGCAACATGGCATCTTAGCTTTCACACCTAACATGACCTATAATAGCAACATGGCACCTTAGCTTTCACACCTAACATGACTTTTAGTATCATGGCATCTTAGTTTACATGCCTAACATGACCTATAATATCATAGCATCTTAGTTTACATGCCTCACATGACCTATAATATCAACATGGTATCTTAGTTTACATGACAAAACAAGAACCTATAAACAAACACAGAAAAATTATAAAGCCATTTAGCCAAAATAATTTCTAATAAAAAGATTATGTCATTTCTGATTAAGAATGATAGATAAATCAGAGCTTTGTAATTCTTGCAGAAAAATTACTGCATGTTTCTTCCCTCTTTCAAAAATATATTTATTTGAAATATGCATTAACAAACAAATAGTCACTATTTGAAATGTAAATACGCTACGCTGGACTCGCAGCAGGTGTGAGTTACGCAAGTGATTATGCTTCCTTGGTACAAGTTAGTACCTGTGAAGTAATCTTAAAACTTATTTTAAAAGTAAGAGGGGGGAGGGATGGGTAGAGAGGGCTGAAAAGTTAACGGTACTTGCTGTTCTTTCTAAGGACTTGAGTTCAGTGCCCAGTTTCCATGTCTGGTGAGACACAGTCACCTTTAACTCCTGTCTGGGTGACCTGATGCTCTTTTCTGGCCTTTGCAGGTACCTGTACACAAAGAGCAGGCACACACACACACACACACACACACACA
>CABHPH010148856.1:0-25706 GCA_902168325.1 Peromyscus nudipes | reverse complement strand
ACTTGTTTGAAAAGCTCTGAAACTCTAGTTGGGAAACCGGAGAAGTGGTCTTTCAAAGGGGGAAACTCTTAGGAATTTGCCTTAGATGAAAGTCAAATTCTGCTTTAGAAGTTGGAGCCAGGTTTGTCCTGCTACTTACTCTACAGGTCAGACCGACCCCTTCTCTGGTTCGCCTGGATACCCACTTGTTTCCTATCCGGGCTGAACTTAGCTTACCCTCTTACTCTTTAGTTGCTATCTAGTTAGTGGTTAGATGAATTTACAGCCTGCAGGACCAAGTTTCCTAGGAGAGCGTTTTTTAAGTGTCCTTCTTAGGTCCTGTGTGGGAACCTCAGTGTTAATTGAAACTGTATCCTGTTTTCCTTAGTACCTAGTCTCTTGTGCTCTGACACATCAACATTGAGGTTCTGGGAATGCTACCTCCTGCTCTGTGACATCTGTTGTCCACCAGGATTGCGGGTCTGGGGTCCTACGTAGTGAACTTCTCTGCAAAGTATTGACTTAGTCACAACTTAATGAGTCTCACCTGCTGCAACCTTGAAACTGTAACCAGTGAGTCTCACCTGCCCCAAATTTGAAACTGTAACCAATAAGTCTCACCTGCTGCAACCTTGAAACTGTAAGCAATGAGTCTCACTTGCCCCAGCCTTGAAACTGCAACCTTCTAGGGCCCTAGCCTGCTCTCCCCCACTTGCTCTGTGATGTTGATAGTTGACGTTATGTCTCAAGGCTTGGATGGAGAACCTCCAAACTAATGTGGCTACTTAACTACAGTTATGACTTAAAACAGTCCCTTTGTTACTCTAGCTACCTTAATGCACAGTGTAGATGAAAAACATGTGGCTGGCTCTGATCTGAGGCTGTGCTAGAGATGTTTTCTCTAACAGCAAGATGTCTGTCCTCGGATTCTGGGACAGAAGATAATGTAAGCTGTGAGTTTCTGATCCACTAGAATCGTTCCAGATAAGTTGTTAAAGATGACCTTTGTAGGGCTGGAGAGATGGCTTAGCAGTTAGGAGCACTGACTGTTCTCCCAGAGGACCCAGTGTCAATTCTTAGCACCCACATGGTACCTCACAACTGTCTGTAGCTCCAGTTCTAAGGAATCTGGCATCTTCGCAGACATACAGACAAAACCACAAATTCACATGAGTGAAAAACGTTATAAAAATACATGAAGCTGAACTGCTCACTAATCAGGGTGGGAAGGGCCATGCCAAAGCCTGCAGTGAGGGAGGGGAAGGAGGAGGACATTCATCTCAGTTGGCCTGCACGTGTGCTTGAACAGCTACCTTCAATTTAAAGACACCCTTAGACAGCAGTGGGGGCATCTGGGTACAGAGAAAAAGTAGGTGCAAGTGGTCAGGCTAATTTCTAGAGATTGATGTCTTTGTACTGACATCCTCATCTTCCACATTCAGGCCTCCATCAAATCAGTCTTCAAGAAAGCACCGAGCTTGAATCTGTGGATCTCTATCTTAATAGTGCTACCCCTTCTCTAAGCCTGTCTCATGTCACCTGGGCCTGTCTTAGCCAACTGATTCTGCTCTACATAGAATCAACCCATTACAGCCAGTGTGGTCTTAGTTGGCTCCTTACCCCTCTACTCAGCTTTTGGCCTCAAATCCTGGAGTTACCTGTCCTGCTTGGCTTTCAGAGACCATAATGGGTATGGTTCTGCTCTGCCTAGCACCTACGTCAACCTCCTGTATCTGCTATTTCTAGGCCATTCCAGACACCTCCGTTTGAGGTCAGCCCCCTTTACAAGCTGCATATTGTGGTGTTCAGCACTGGTTATGGCATTGCCTCCCTTCCATTAGCACAGAGCTTTCCAGACAATTCCAATGAAGCTGCTGATTGTCATTGCTGTGAGGAAATGGGCAGCATAAAATGTCACCAGTGTGCATTCAATAGCAATGTTGATGCTGACGCTAAAAAGGGAATTCCCAAAGAAATGAGGTTCAAATACTTGTTAGATTCTGGGGCAGGGCCTGGTGGAGAATGGGGGTTGTCTGTGAGGAGAGCTGAGCTGTTAATTCCAAAAGGACTGCTGCTCTGGCCTTCCAAGCCTTGTCTGAGGACTGGTTAGAGGAATTCTGGCCTGACTATAAACCTACCCAGAAGTTATTAGCCTCTGTATGGTAAACTGTTTAGAGAGGGAGAACAAGTGAAGTCTTCACTCATCCCCAAGGGAGCTTGTTTCCTGGATCCCTCCTGAGTGTCTCCACAAATACTTTCTTCAGTTGATCAGCCCCATGGCAAGCTCATGGCGTCCTGCTGTCTGCTCAGTTTGCTTTTGTTTCTGTGAATGACCCAAGAGCAACCTGGGGAAGTTTATTTTCAGCTTGCTGTCCAGGTTCCCAGCCTCTCCCTGAAGGGAAGGCCAGGCAGGAACTTGGAGAGGAAACTGGAGGATGCCTCTTCTTGCTCTCTAGCTCATGGTCCTCATGCTCACCATCTTTCACAACTTGGCTACCTGCCTGCCTGGTGGACTCTGTCCTCCCCATCAATCCAAACAGTTCATCACAGATGAAACTACTCTTGAAACCTCATGGGGGCAACTCTGAAGTTCCCCTATTCCCAGATGACTCAAGATCTGTGTCAGGGTGACAACATCCACCAGAACACTGGCTTTCAATTCTATCATGGACCCAGTCACTTTCCAGTTTGAGATCATCTACAGTAGTCACTTCTAAGAACTTTGTATCCCTGCTAACATCACAGCCACTTATAATTTGGGGGAATGTGTCCTGTTGTGGTTCTTACCTATCTCAGTTTCCAGAAACTAACTTCCTAGGCAGCTAAGCCTATTAATTTCTCGGTGGTGGGGATGAGGGTGGTGGTAATGATCTTTATGAGGTTTGGCTGATGGCTAACTGCTGCAGTTGGCAAATCTTGTTATGACAGACTGGGAGGGATGAAATCATGTGTCCTACGGCCATTTAGGAAATTCTCCTGTAGTAGGTATGGGGTCTGTTACTGTCTCCTGCTCTCCAGCCCCCACCTCCTTCTGATGGAGTGCCAAAGTTCAGGAGTGTCAACCTTTACCTGTCTTATGCTCTACCATGTAAAGTGGTGCCCCGAGGGCCAGCGGACAATCCTGCCTCATCTGTTTGCCTACCCAGGGCTATTTCCCAGGACAGTGTTTTCTGCCCTCTTACTCGGTGTACACTTTAAGAGAGCTGGCTCTGGGTACTAGTTGTATGCTGTCTGAGCATAGTTCCCCCACCCCCACCCCCTCACCCCCGCCCCCAATAGGGTTTCATGGTATATCAACCCTGACAGTCCTGGAACTTGCTTTGTAGACCAGGCTGGCTTCAAATTCTGAAGCCTGCCTCTGCCTCCTGAGTTTTGCTGGGATAAAGGAGTGTGTGACCAAACCCTACTTAACACTGTCTTAATATCGGATGCAGCAGTGGTTCAGGTTTTAGCTTGTACAAGCTCAGAAGCTGTAAGTGGTGTGCAACTAGGGTTCAAGATGAGTGTTTTTAGAGTTGTTGCTTAATACATAGAGAAACCTGACACACAGGAACTGAGTTTTATAAACTTCAGTTTCAGCATTTCACCCATGCTTGGAGTTATGCAACACATTCTAGATGGAATGCTACTATGTATTCCTCCTTCTGACTTAGGCTTTTCAGCCAGCCCTCTTGACTTCCAGATGAGTGGTGACATGTCTGGTTGTAATGTTTGGTTCTGGGAACTGGTGTGTGTGGTCTGACTGTGCTCAAAGTATGAAGGCTTGCCCTTGTGATAATGTATTGCAGGGTCTGATCTGAGGGTCGCAGCAGAACCCATTGCTGGTTGCATGGGGCAGCTTCTACAGAGATATGCTTGTACAGACCCCAGGCTAACTTGACTTGCAAGTCTAATTAGCACTGTGCTTTCATCCTGACCCTGACTGGGAAAATTGCCATAGAGCATCAGCATGCTTTGGGGGTGCTCTTTCAGAACTTTTCTATGGAACTAGCTGAGCCCTCTTGCTAGGGGCTGCTGAGGATCTTGGTGTAGGTTCTGAAGCTTCTAGAACTCCATCCCAGCTCCTGCCTAATAAGCTTCTGACCTTGTCTCAAGGGTTGGCTGCTTCTGCAGGCTTGTGTATTAGCTTCCTCCCTAGTCCACATGTGAATGAACAGGAACCAGAGTCCTGTTCCATCCAAAAGCCCATCTACAGGGGTACCTTAGCTTCTATGGAGAAGGGATGCTGATGAGCTGAGCTGGTGTGTCCACTCCAGGCTTCTCTCTTCTTCTTGTTTCCTAAAAAGAGTGAACTCTGTCTCATAGATTACCTAGGGGGAGGCTTAAGTACTTAACTTTCATCCTAGCTCTGCCTGCTGCTAGCATGTAGTCTCCGATCTGCTTCCCTATGAATTGAGTATTCTCCATGAAAGGGGGGAACTGAGCTGTGAATAAGGAATATTGGTTGACAAGGGAAACCTTAACCAAACAACTCCAAACTCGAGTGGCCTAAAGAACAGATGTCTGTCTTGAACAGAAGCCCAGATGAAGGGAATGCTAGGATTGCTTTCTTAGACCGAAAGAGAAACCTGTTCAGTCCTCTCTCTCACCAGGCTCCTGCTATGGGCTCTGCTTAGTATTCCTTAGCTTTTTAGAGATCATCCTCTTGGACCTGACAGTCTCCCTGTATACAATGTTTGCAGTTTTCTTCTGTAAGAAAACACTAGGCCTATCTTAGCAGTTGGATGCTGCTGTTCTCCATGCATCTTGTCAGTTTTCTGTTTTCGCCGAGAGTATTCTAAAGTGGAGACCACATCTCACAGGATTGTGTCGGCAGCTTGCACAGTCCTATAACACTTTAGTTAGGCTTAACTCTAGCCTGCTCTTAACTGCAAGACCACTGCCATCATGAAATGGCATGCAGCTGGGGTAGATCTTCATGTAGCTACTGAGGCATGGGAGGAGTAACTGAAATAATCTGAGGGTCTAAAGGCAGATGATCCTGAGGTGGGAGGGGTCAGCTGGTTGCTCTCAGGAGGAAGGCTTCAGCAAATTCCTGCTTTGTCTGAGTGTGGTTTACCCTTCATGGTACAGGGACTGGCAAGTCTCCTGCAACCGTAGAGGAGCTCACTGCCTAGCAGGGAATGTCTGCCTGCATCAATTTTATTTCCTATTTGAAGAGGAAATTAGTCAAGTGTACTACCAGAAAAACATAAATGAAAACCTGTGCTTGAAAGGCAGAGAGGCCTTTACCTGTGTCTTACCACAGAAGCAGAAACCCTAAAACACCATGACCAAGGCAGTTTGGAGAGGAAAGGGTTCATTTCAGCTTACACTTCCACATGGCAGTCCATCTCGGAAGGCAGGCCAGGCACCTGGAGGCAGGAACTGAAGCAGAATCCACTGGGAGAGTTCTTACTGTCTTCACCCCATAGCTGCCTTAGCCTGCTTTCTCAAGTGCCATGAGCCTGAGATGGCACCACCCACAGTGAGCTGGGCCCCCTAATATCAAGAACATGACCACAGGCTTGCCCACAGGCTAATCTGATCAGGCAATTTTTCTCAACTGAAGTTCGTTCAAAATGATTCTAGCTTGTGTATGTTAATGTGAAACTAGCCAGCACAGCCTGTCACATGACATTTTACATTCTCTTGCCATAGGATAACCACGACTCAGCTCTTGAACATGGAATTTCTATGTCTATATGGAAGTAATATTACTTAGGTGGAGTCCCCAGTGGGGCAGCCCCATTGTTTGCCATCTAACATATTTTAAAGGCTGAAATGTGGAGAAATGCCTAAGCTATGTCTGTTTGGCATGGTTTGGAAAATGCTGTCAGTTTTGAATGAGTTCATTCTCCAGAAGCAGCAGAGAACAAAAACATGCAATTGGGTGCTCATGGCATCCAGCAGAGATGGCTGGAGGAGACCTGCTAGAGCACCAAAAGGTGACCTTAAACTGGGGCTTACATCCAGCCAAAATCAACTTGGGGAAGCCATCTTGACTTGCTAAAGGAGAGTCCCAGGTGGAGCAGAGTGTGTCCCCTAGGGTGAGGTTTTCAGTGAAAGAGTGAATAGGAAAAGGAATCCAGTAAAATGGCCCTGATTTTATTTCCACAGACATAGACCTGGAGGAGCTGAGAGCATGGGCTGAGGGCAGGCATGAAGGGACTGAACTCAGAAACCTCCAGTCAACACTGTTCCAGTTCCAGGGTTTGCAAGGTGGCTGGAACCCAAGAATTCCAAGTGGCTTAAGCTATACCTCACTTAAAAGTGTGCTTATGAGAATCAAGGGACAGCCTGGGGAAGCTGAGGCAGTCAGATGGAGTCAAAATTGGGAGTCACAGGCGGTGGGTCTTGTTGTTCTCTTCCAAGGATGAGCTTTCTCACTGTAGGCTTTTTTGGATCCAGGGACAAACACTAGTAACCTCTGTTTGAAATGGCTGACCCCCACCCGGAGCCCTTTTTAAGGGCACATCTTTCCTGCTGGGTACTTTGGTTTTTTTTCTCTGTCATGTTTAATAGAACTACATGGAGCAGAGGAAGCACATCTGGAACTTTAGGGGTCTTGGACATTTGAAAATAGGCTGGAGTCTGAGAAAGGATGGCCCTCGTCCCCAGAGTCTGCTTTCAAGCATCCTAAACCGCACGTGACTAGGTTTCCATCACATCCTCCTTTAGATATGTCATATATATCATATATACATGTTGGATGCAAGGGGCCTGCTTACATAACTGAGCATTAAAAAATGGTCACTATAACTCCAGTCATTACAGGAAGTAACAAAATAGCTGAGCTTTGTGTTCACTAGGATATTACAGTGGGAGAGAGAAAGGCAGATTTGTGATTAGTAGGTGCAGAGGTTAGTAGAGAGGGACAAGTGGCGGGACATAAGACAGTTTTGACAAAAGGAAAATGTTAAAAAATGCAATCAGATAATCTAAGTTTCAGGTCTCAAGAGGCTGAGACAAAGACCCTGCAAGCCATGTTGACTTATGTGCTTGGGAGAGCCCAACAAGAGGGACGTGACAATAAGGATGGGACAGGGCAGGACAGGTGGCCTGCTGCACTGACATTGGCCATTTGGAAGGAGGGGACTATGTGTGGAGTCCTGAAGGGGACATAGGAGCCTGAATTCACCCAATGGCTGCTGTAGCCCTCACCTCCTCTGATGTGCTTGTCTCTGCATTCCCAGAACTCTGCCACTGGCAACCCCCTGCCATGTCAGTTCAGATACTGAGCCCTTAGTGGGCAGGCTTTCATGGGTGGATCACAGGTGCTGGTCATACATTGATCTGGGTGGTCCTTCCAGGAGTCTAGAATCTGATCCAGGGCAGTCCTTCGTGAGGTTGGGTCACAGATGTTGGCCCTGTACTCATGGGGTCGGTTTGTGTGTGTGGGTTTTCTTGTGGGAGTTACTTTTCCAGTGTCCCATGGGTTACTTGAACTGAGAGCATTTCCCTCAAGCCTGACTCTGACCAGTGCACTGAGTACTGTCATGTGCTGGTGCGTGGTTCTCAGTCCACAAGTATTCTGGTTAGGTTTCTTGCTTCTCCAGTTTCTTGACGGATGTGGAGCAGCAAGCCGCTGCCCAAGAAGGCATCTGAGTGCTGCTCTGGAGCCCTGAGAGTTAACTGTTCACCTCTCTAGATAGCAGCATGGGCTTGGGAAGAGTGGGCCCTAAACAATCAGGCTGACTAAAGTCTCCTGCCATAGCCAACTTTATTCAGAGTATCAGACAACTTCCACTTAGGTGACTCTTTATCTGTCACTGAGTAAAATTTACAACCACAAGGACAAGCCACACATGGTAAAAACTTGTTTTTCCATAGAGGCATAGAAACAAATAGCCAGTTGTAATGAATAATCTGAAGTGAACTCCTCTCTGCTCCACTTGGGAGGGAGGGGCAGGTAGTCACATTCCAAGAACAACCCATGTCATGGAGGAACAGATTAGACTCTTGTCTTGTTTACTTGGAGTTTTCCTCACAAGGTCTCAAATCTCACACAGCTTTATTCATGGACCATGTTCCAAAACTGAATATCTCCTTAGCTGCCATCTGCAGTATCTGTCAAAACCAAAAAAACCATTGAGTAGTGGGCACTACCTTAAGAGTGACTTGAAGCAGGGAGATCACTAGACTGCCCTAATCATGAGCTCCACTCCCATCCCCAGGATGGGCTCTGAATTTTCTGTTTTCTATCTTTATAATTGGAGAACTTCATTCGTGGGTACAGTGGATTCTGATAATCTCTTGATTTCCCCTGCTTCCAGCTGCAGGCTTTCCTCAGCATGTCCCTCCCAATTTTATCTCCCACAGCCCCTCCACCCAGCCCAATTCAATTAGTGCTGCTCTTACATAGGTGGGCGTGGGCCCATTTCCTGGAGTGTGGGCAACCTGACCAGGTGGCCACACTTCTAGAGAGAAATGACTCTCCATCTTCCTGTACTATCTACCTCCAGTAACTCCTAAGGTAGGACCAGAGCCTCATGAGCTCTTCCCCTATCCAAGCTGGAATGTGGACTGGTGGATCTTGTGCAAGCTTATAGCCACAAGTGCCATGCAACAGCCAAGTCTGGAAGACAGCGTGTCACAGTACTCTTCCATCCTCCATCTCTTAGTTTTCTGCCGCTTCCTCAGGGTCTCTGAGCCTTGTTGGGAGAAGGGCTGGTGATAAAAATGTCCTAGTTAGGGCTGAATGCTTCAGTCACTTGTCTCAGCACTTTGGTGATGAAGTCCTCGTGTGTGATGGAATAGTGGTTGATGGCGTTCCATTGGTTTATGCTGTGGATGTGTGTTTAATGGTGCAAAGACATGTTGCTTTGTGTTGCATTTGTTTGACACTGTGAAGCCGTGAGACTCTGAATGTCTAAAACACTTGATTGGTAATAAAGAGCTGTACAGCTAATAGTGAGGCAGGAGAATGGATACGTGGGGCTTGAAGGCAAAGAGAAGAAATAGGAGGACAAATCTGGGAAGAGAGATGGAGGCACAAGAAGAGAGTGAGATCATCGGAGGCCAGCAGCCACTCAGCTATAAGCATGGTTCAGAATAAGAAGTAAAGAAAGGAATATAAAATAAAGATAAAAGCCCAGAGCCAAAGTAGACATGTTAACTTTAGGAGAGCTGGCTAGAAATAAGCCAAGTTAAGGCTGGGCATTCATAAGTAAGATAAGTCTTCGTGTGATTTGTGAGCTGGGTAATGTGCCCCCAAAGAGCCACAGAGTAACTACATCCATGTTAACAGAAAGCTTTTCTGACCAAGAGTGAGAGAAGCCCAAATCTTCATCTTTACAATACTTTGAAGGCAGCTTATGACAGGATCATTGAGCAAATAGTGTTTTGTTTGCCTTGGACTGTTGTGAAAGACAAGGTAGGTGTAAAGTTAATAGTGAGTTGAGTGTGAGATCAGGCCTCGGTGCTTCACTTGACTTATTTTTTTTTTTTGGTTTTTCGAGACAGGGTTTCTCTGTGTAGCTTTGCTCCTTTCCTGGAACTCGCTTTGGAGACCAGGCTGGCCTCTTCACTTGACTCTTGCTATAGGCTTAGTCTCAGTGCTTGGGTCACTTGCTTCCACGTGGTTATGCCAGGAAAAGTGAGTTAAAGATGGAGAGTGGGTGGCTGGCTCCTCTGAACATTGACTTGAAGGTGTCAGCAGCATCCCAGAACTTGGTGGGAAGATGTCATGCTTCCCTTGTAAGAGCATGGTTGTGTTTTGGGGAGAGATGGTATATTTCCTTGTCTTGTCCCTTCTGAAGGTGGAACTCTGCAGTTCTCAGGTTCATTGTAAAAGTATGGCATCTGAACATATGTGGTTGCTGTGTAAAACTGGGGTAGAGCTGGCCATAAAGGATGAAGGTTAATAAACAGATGGCTGCCAAGGGACAGATGGCTCTGGACCCTTATTGTCTGTTCGTCTGAGGGTTAGCTCATGGGAATCCTGGATCCTACCAGGTTGGAATAGGCTTTCCTGGCAGTTTGAATATAAAATTCAAATGAGGGAAAAAATAACAAACAAACCCATAAAACAACAACAAAAAACCTGAGTTCAAGAGACCTAGCAAAAACAAATCTTCCCCAAAAGTAAAAAGATGTTTGTTTCTCCCACAGCCTGTCAGAATCTAGTTTCCTTACCCCAGCCTTCAATGTTTCCCCCACATACTCAGGACTTTTAGCTACTTTATGTATACTTGCATGTGAATGTATTGACATGTGTGTATGAGTTCACATGTGTGCACCTGCATGGAAGCCTGGGGCCAACATCAGGTATGTTGTGAGGCAGGGTCTCATGCTGAACCTGAAGTTAAGCCAGGGCTTGTCTGACCTTATCTATTTTGCTCCAGGGATTCCCTGTTCCCACCTCCCAGGTGCTGGTGGACCATCACATCAGCTGGCTTTTTCTTGGGTTCTGAGATTCCTCACTTGTGTGGGGCAAACTGCTGAGCCATGTCTCCAGCTTCTGTTTGAATCTGTTCTTTGCTGGTCTTAATGCCATTGGCAAAAGAGTGTGAACCATGTGTGTGTCTGAAGTTCAAGTGAGTTAGCCATACATAGAAATCATGGTGGGTGGTGTCATGAAATTCATGAATTTGTGCTATTTTTACTGCCTGGGGAAGGCAGCTCCAACCAGTGGACCATTGGCAGCTGGTTTAGTGACGTCACTGCCTTTTGCCTCCTTTCTTGTCATCAAGATTTAATACAAAATACTTTAAGAATGGCAGGAATTTGTATCAGGATTCAGAATTTTTTGATTCCGCCCCACTCTAATATTCTTGACTTCTGTCTCCTAAAGTGTGGCTTCCTGAATATATCTTCGATAAGTGTCCTTGCTAGTGGGCAAAGATGGCTATAATGATGTTTAGGCATAAATTTGGTGCACTAGTTGTATGGAATTCTACACTGTATTGGATCAAAGAACTAAGTTTCTCTAACTAAATTTGGAAAATTTCTAAGAAGCCATGAGTTGTACTCATAGTAAATTAAATGTTGAAGTACACAATGCAGTGTTAATTATATAAACGTCCAGATTCCTAGAGCTTACCAAGTGTGTGTACTATACACAGCAAGTGAATCTAACAACTTTGCATTGCTTCTCGGTACCCTGTGGTAAAAATGATCTGGGATTAACAGCACTGTTGTCTTCTGCAGACATAAAGCTCAATGTCAAGATCATAATTGGTTCAGGAGGGGAACCAGGCATCTCCAAAGAAAGATAAGAATTATTACTGAAAGTAGATCACACAGCATGGAGCCCAAGTCCTAACTAAGGTCCCTGTAAGCTGGAAATCAGGGATGCTGATGGAAGCAATTGAGTCAGGGTCAATGTTGAGAGCCCAAGGGATCTGGAGGCATAATTCAATGAGGATGAAGACCTGAGGGTTATAGAGTACCTGGGAGGTAGCTCCCTCTGTGAGGATGAAGTCCAGATAGTGAAGGTAATAGCTATTTTCTAGCTATTATGAATAATGTTGCTTTGAACACTATTGAGCAAGTGTCCTTGTTGTATGGTGGACATATACCCAAAGGATGCTCAAACAGTAGCAGTTACAGGTAAAAAAAAAAGTATATGACTTGGGCTGTCTTATGGCCTTGAGTGCAACCATGAGTTCAATGTAAATGTGGTCGCATCTCTATAAGAGTAACATATGTTATTAGGACTCTTCCTGAGGGACAAGGTAGAGTCAGATTTGTCAAGTGGTGAAGTGGCTCAAGGACAGTCATTGAGAAGTCATTGTCATAGAGGTTGATTTTGGTGACTTAGTTATATTGACACATGACAGCCAGAAGGGTACTTGGCTGGGACTGCCCCAACCTACAACTTTCTGAGGTTTGAAGATCTTGGTGAGCCCCATACATACATGGGATAGTACCACACCACTGAGGTTCAAGGGTGTTAGCTGATGCAGGTCCAGGCTCAGGGTAGATGAATGACTTCTGCCTGTGAGAGTTGGCAATGTGTGCTGGTCTGGGTCTCCGAGGGGGTCTTCAGGAATCTAAGGTGGAAGGAGAGATGAGTTCTGGCAAAGCATGTTGAGAGTGGTTGGTGGGGTGTTGATGTCTCAATCAAGGGCCCCTCTTGACACTAGGTCAGACTGCCCACTCAAGAGAGGACAATGTCCAGGCAGTTTCCACTCGAGTCTTCTCACTCAAATCACAGCACTCTTTACCACAGGCCTGTCAGCATCACTGTGGGACTGGCCCAGGCCTGAGAAGAGTGATGGACATCTAATACATCCCCAGGTCCCCAGTGTTGGTGACATTCCCTCTCCCCTGTGGTGATGCTCTTTAGATAGAGCATTTTCAGATATTTTCTTTCTTCTCCTTCCAAGAAACACCATCCAGAATAAGATGGTTCAGATCTTGAAAAAGTAATTCTGCTTGTTGATGTTCAGGGCTGCTCTTCCTTTTTTTCATCTTAAAATCCCTCTTTCTCAAGGAGTGCAATTGTATGTATGGGGAGGTTGTAAGGATAGGATTGTACTCCAACCATGCTTTCCCCTCCATCTATGAAAATAACTTTCTGAAAATATTAAAGCTTCTTGTATTAAAATCACTTTAAAGAAAGTCTAAATACCCAAATAGGAAACAGTTACAACACATTAAATGCCAAAGAGAAGCTCATAGTAAAGCCATGCCTGGTCACTCCTACCTGGAATCTCAACCCTCAGTTAGCAGAAGGATAGCAGGAATGTCAAGGCCATGCTGGGCTATGGGAACACTGTCTCAAAATTGCTCTACATTAGAAACCATATCCTGATCCCACACCAAGAAGTCAGTATTGTCTGACGTCTATAGTGATCCTCTGCCTCAGCTCACTTGGGCACTTGGAAGCAGTGTGCTAGAAGCCTTCAGCTCAAGTGTGCACTGAGATGGAGTGTCAGCTGAGGGGTCAGCCTTCAGACCTGTTTTCAGGAATGTCACACACCTCTGTCCTGGTGTTGAGATTGAATCATTTGAGGGCTTTGGGTACCCTCCATATTGGAAACACTTCCTCTTCATTATGCAGACTTCAAAACCTGCTTTTCATTTGAATTTGAGCAGTCTAAGTGTGGTGGTTTGGATGAAAACGGCCCCCCCTCAGGCTCATATGTTTGAATGCTTGTCATTAGGGAGCTGTTTATCTGCTGCACGGTGGCTGCACCTCAAACCACCACTGCCTCAGTTGCTAATGTCATTTGATCTTTGGCACTGGGGCTGTACCTGACTCCATTTGTGCCTTGGTTACTGACTATACCTTCACTGCCGCTACCGCCTTGCTATTGAGTCTGAAGTAAGGGTGAGCCATGGCATCCTCCTCACAGCCTGGGTGCTGCCTCAGCCACCTTCATGTAGGGAGTCAAATGCTGTTTAACTCTGTCATTCTATTTTACCAATGAGACTCAGGATCCAGATGATGGGTGTCCATCCCTCACTGCCAACTCTCACAGCAGCCGGCTGACCTTCCTCCTCCACCAGTGTCTCAGAAAGAGGGCTCTCTCCTAAGCTGTCTGAAAGAAAAAGTCCTCTAACCCTCCCTCCTACTTCCTGTGCCTCTCTCTGACCTCCTGATTTCCCCTCACTCTCTGTGGTCACTGCAGTCAACTGGGTGCTCGCTCTGCCTCTTGACCCTTGGTTGACTTTAATAACTCAATCTCTGGGTTCAGTGTGATCAAGTAGACTGCAATGTTTTTCCCTTCCTGTCTAAAAAGGGTAGGCTTTAAGTCTGACACAAGAAAAGTATTTACAATAACAAAGCTATTTTTGCCAAGCTTTCTACAATGCCCAGCTTGGTTGTATTTGGCAGTTTTAGGATTAAGTATTGGAGTTCAAAGTTCTGTAATATGTCTGTGTCAGTCTCATATGAACATTCTGAGCGCTTTGTAGTCTGAAGCTGATCCTGTGTGTGGTGCTGTCAGCTTAGTGGCATTTCCACAATCCAGGTGGATTCGTCTTTGGAAAGGCCCATCTTCTTGGAGACCTCAAAGGTGTCCAATGTTTGTGCATTACCTGGCATCAGCAGAGGCTGGAGGTGGACAATATCATTTGGCCATTTTACTCTCCTGGGACGTTTTCTTTCGATCCATCCTATTTCAGATGTCTCACTTGTCCAGTGGTCTCTAGATTCCTTAGTTGGATGTTTTTCTTCTCTTGGAAAGAGAGAAGCAAGATCATGATCAAATGAAAGGCATGTGTTAGTCTTTATAAGACTGTCTGGATCGAATGACCAAGCTGTCTGATGAAATATTGCCTCTCCTATTCAGAGGGAATCTAATCCTGTTCGAATCTAATCCTTATGAATCTGGATGGTGTCCACAGCTTTCTCCCCCTGTGGAAACAAAAGCAAAACCTCTTTCCCAACCTAACACATATCCCAGTTTTTACTCCTAGGTGAACCCATCTTTAGAATACACAGGCTGACTTCATTCAGCAGTTTTTTCTGCTGTCCAATGTCTCTCTGCAGCTGCGTCATTCCTTTCTCATTAGCATTTAAAAACTTAGTTAATAAAACACTGTGCAATCTATTCTAGGGGTCTTTATTACCCCTTTCTGTTAAGTAGATCTTTTAAAGTACAATTAGATCTTTCTATAACTGCTTGTTCTATAGGAATGTGTGGTATACCTGTAATATGCTTTATGTTGTAATATGCAAAAAACTGTTTCATTTTACTGGAGACATATGCTGGAGCATTGTCGGTTTTAATTTGTAAAGGTATTCCATAACTTCTAATAAATGTGCAATTATAGAGTCAGCCTTCTCAACACCTAAAGTAGTTGTCATGGCAATCCTGAATATGTACCTATGGTATGGTGCACAGACTTTAATTTTCCAAACTCTGGAAAATGAAACCTATCCATTTGCCAAATTTCATTTCTTTGGGTACCTTGGAATGCTTCCTGCAGGTTATAACTTGGAGTTTGGTTATGCAAAGGAGTAGGGCCTTTTAATCTCCCTGACTTGTTGCCAAGTGATAGAAAAATCTTTCTTCAAATCTTGGCTCACATTTTGTTATGAAATTCTGAAGCTTTAACCCATTCCCTATTAATAGATGATAAATTTCATCATTACCTTATGCCAGAGGGCCTGATAGATCTATATGGGTTCTGATATGTGTTCTATAAAATGGATGTTCCTATTTCTGATTACTTGTTATAGTTGAATAAATAATAAAGTTAATTCTGAATCAGCTGGGATAAGCTGGAGGCTGAAGCCACCCTGCCATGGCCACCTTTCCCTGTGTAGTATCCAGTGGCATGTCTTCTTGCCGTGGTCGCAGCTGCATTGTCACCGGTGTGGGTGGGAAGCGATGTGACTAAGGCCTCTTATGAGTGTGGAGTGTGTGGAATCCCAAGGTGACCATTCTCTTCTGCATGGTTTGGAGTGGAAGGTCTCGTAGTTGAATGGGGTCTACCACAAACTTATGGGAGGACACTCTCCCAACTGGCTGGACTAGAGAATATTAAAGTTTCCCAAAGTATGACAGATGGACTCCTAGACTGGCTTGGAGCATCAGCTGTGTGATGGCTGGGCAATAAGACAGCAGAGACTGTCACTCAAACAACCTATTCACATGAAGTATTGTGAAGAAAGGCTTTTGCAGGCAATCTTCTGCACTGGTCTCTGAATTAGTTTTAAAAAAATGGGGTAGGGAGAAGATAAGTGTTGGCATACCATTTATATGGCTGTAAGGAATGAGCACAGAATAGAGCTGTCCTAAATTGCTCTTCCCGGGATCCCAAACCATGGAATCCACGGGCAGTATTGGAAAGTGAGATGGGAACCTAGAAGTGTCATCCCTTCTACCTTCAATACAGAGGTAGGGAGGGATCCATGATACAGCATGAGATGAGTCCTCAAAGTACTGGAAAGTGTAGTAACTATGGAACATTCTGTCATTGAACTGCTTGCATGTGGTAAGACTTGTAAATAAGATTGGGTCTCTATAATGTGGCTGGTGGATGAGGGGGAAACAGTGGGATGGAGGCAGATGATCTGAGTCTGAATGTTGTGCAAACAGGAAAAAGTAATAGCAAAACCCATTTGAGACAGTCCACGTGACCTAAGGCAATACAGGAGAGAGCAGTCCCCAATGAGCAGCTCCCATGAACCATTGGAGACTGGAGGACAGTCTTCTGAGTAAGGCAGGCATTATTCAGAACTTAGTGTGAGCAGACTGTATTTGATGCCAAGTTTTCCATGCTACATGCATGTGACTGAGTTCCCAGGAGAGTTAAGGACCTTGATGGTGGTAGAGGGATTTAGTGGTCTTGCTGAGCCTGTGGTAGGAAGGAATTTTTAATGAGGCAGGAGGGGCTTTGGCAGAGCTGCTTGATTTAGAATAGCATGGAAATTGGTCTTGTAAAAACCAAAGCCATCGAGAGGGGAAGAGAAGAATGAGATGAAGGGGCCTATCTGGGTCACTTAAACAGAAACGTGCAGAGATTTGCATGAAGCCAGAGCTTCTAAGTAAATGACAACAAAATTAGGTTCTTGAGCCATTGGAAGGCTTGAAACCTGAGCAAGAGTTCACTGGCAGTATACATCCTAGAGCCAAGCACAGTAAAGTCTCTGCTTGCCCTGCAGTAGGCAGTCATTCCTAGAATATGCTTTGTGTTTCTTTCCTACAAGAAAGCATCTTGAGGCTAGAAATCGCTCACGCAGTCTGGAGCCCTGTTAGCAGCCAGGTTATGACTGATGGAGAGGTAGCAGTTAGCCACCACTCAGCCTAAAGAGACAGGCTGACTCAGGAAGCCTCTCCAGGCACAGCTGATGAGAACAGTCACTCACACCACCCTCTTCCTTAGTGCTGGACTAGTTAATTCAGAGCAAGGAGAACAGCCCCAACCCTGAGTCTGGAGGTTGGGGAGAAACATGACAGCCCTGTGGCAGCACTCCAAGGATGAGATGAATGACTGGATTGTGTAGGGCCAATCAAGGTGGTGTCTTCCACCCACACATCAGTACGTACATTGATTATTTTTTAAAGGAAAAAACTGACATACACAATGGAATATATTTCATTCTGTGCTAGACTTTGATTTTCCTTGAGTATCCCATTAGGGGTTGATTGCTGAAAAGATCTGGCACTCGCTTAGCATGGTGTAAGGCCTTCAGAGATCCTGCCCATCATTTGCAAAAAGGGTTTTTTTTTTTTTATTGATCTAATGCTAGCCCGATTGTCCTAGAGACATAGAAAAGCATCTAAATGACATGCAAGAACACTGAAATGAGGATGGGATTAGAAAAAGAGCTTAACATAGGGTACAAGGACTAGGCACAGTTGTAGGACATGATAAACTAGGGAGTGAGAAAATCCTTCAGCAGCCTGTGCTTGTTGCAAAAAATCGATAACAAAACCTGAGCAAAGGTGTAGCCTGGATGGGTAGACAATGATCCCAGATTCATAGATTATTTTTAAATGAAAACCACAGGGTGAGTAGGGGAGGCCTGAAGTCCCAGTTAACACAAGGCCTATTGCCTCGGCTGTTGGCCCTGGACCTGAACTAGGTGTTAAGACCCTCATGCTGAAGACACATATTTTTGTTTGAAGACATGGCAAAAAAAATCAATCTGGGACTAAACTGGAAGTTTCTTCCTGCTAAATAGCTTTCATAGTTCCAGAAAATGCTATACAGCTTTGGGGGAAGAATTATCAACAGTCTCAGTCAGTGTGGACCCCACAAGGTATACTACCAACACGGCAGGCGAGATGTGTCCACCGCTTCGAGTGTTGGCATGAACAATAGGAGAACAAGCAACTACTTTTCTATTGGATTTCAGGCCTGCTCCAGGGGAGGGAATTTGCATCTGGGACTCTAAACCCAGGCAGAAGTTTGTGGCTGGGAAGGTCATAGGCTCTACTGGAAGGCTGCTACAGTTTCTCCTTTATGTGGAGGAAGGGAAGAGGAAGAACCATAGTGCAAATGTGGAGTTGGACTGGAAACTTGCAGGGTTCTTTTTTCTAGCATGTGGGGCCCAGGGATCAAATTCTGATCAAGCTTGCTGGCAGCTGTCTTCATCCACTGAGCCACCATACTGGCTACCAGTGTCCTGTAAATGGACAGGATGCGCTGGTCTGTTTTCTCCCAATTTCTCATCAGTAAGAAGTAGGAAATTTCACCTATTTTTATGCTAGAATAAGAGTCTGAATGAGGCCTTACTACAAAGGTTGAAAATGGTAACTGGCTTGGAACATTAACGATTCTGGAGTCATATCAACCTGTATATCCTCCACACTTTGTGTCTTTGTTTAAAGTGGATAAGTTGTGGATCAAACACAAGGCTGGAAATTTTGGAATTGAACATAGCTTGCTAGGAACTCTAAAAAAACAAAATACCCATATTAGGGACTTGCATATATATATATTTTTGAGACAAGGTTTCTCTATGTACTGTTTGTCTTGCAACTTCTTCTGTATACCAGGCTGGCCCTGAACCAGATCTGCCAGCCTCTGGCTTTCCTATCTTCTGATATGAAAGGTATGTGTGAGCTACCACCACCTGGCTTACAACTTGTGTTTTTAGAAGCTGATTAGTCATCCTAGTGAATAAAGTACTTAAATATTAATATTTGACATATTAAATAAAACCTGTATGCCTTTATTTCTTGAACTCAAACAAAAAAAACAAAAACCCCCCAAAACCCAGAGACCTGTGATTATGGAGATGGTTTTCTGAGAATCAAGTCCAGCAACCCTACAGGAGGGAAGTGGCCTTGGAAGGGTAGGGTGAGGGGGATTGTCTTTGCCTTGAGGTAGTCTGCTAAGCCTGTATATAGAGAAGCCTCATTGGACCTCAGAGTACAAAAAGATGTCTCAGGATGTGTCCCATAGGAAAGAGTCAGTAATTGCCAAATACTCCAGCCTACCCCCAATGATGATAATATGCTTTCTGTAGGTTTGGAGGTGCCCTTGTGCCTGAGGCTAGCCAGCTGCCTTTGAACACTTTGTAGAATCTCTAAGATAGTGTCTTTGATATCAGAGGGAGGTGTCTGGAGGAGATGGTCAGTGGATGTTTGCTGTCTTCCACAGCTGTGCCTATAGCAAGGGAGTCCAGGAGATGTCATGGAATCCCTCAGCCTCCCCACTACCCTCCCTTTCCAGAAGATGCCATGCTCTGAGATTTCCTTCTACCGAGACAGGGAAAGGATGTGTCTCACTGCAATAGAGATGTTTGGTTTCCATAGCAGAAAACTGGAGGCATCCTCTAGGGTGGCAGTGACCTTCTCCTTTGAGGAGCAGATACTGTCTTTGCTCACAATAAATTGAGGGAGGTAGCTGCTTGATAAGTAGACATGTATTAATCCCCAAGTAGACCGAACTTTGGGTACAGTGTGCTCCAGTTCCTGCTCTTACAGCTTTCTCTAGATGCCAATTCCTCAGTTTGTTGCCCATTTTATACCAGTGTATCATGTTTGTGTCAGCGATACTACCTGAAAAGCAAATTTAAGGCAGGAAAGTTTTTTGAGCAACATCATGAGGAGGAAGGCATGGTGGGGTGGCTGAGTCTCTAGTATTGGGAACACATGGCACAGTCTATTGACATGGTAGCAGACAGAAGGCAGAGTCCAAGTCAGTACCCGGGGAAGGGGAAGGGATAGTCCTAAAAGATGGCCCTCTAATCTGGTAGCAGACACTACCTTCTTTAAGGGCTCTATTGCCTTTGAAATAGCATTATTAGTTGTGGACCAAGCAGTCAAAGCATGAGCCTGAGGAGGACATTAAACCACTCAATCCGGGCTCTGCCCAGCCAACCTATGTCCTATAGAATATGCACGAGTAAGTGTCTTTATCTTGAACCTCTTCGGCCTTCACATGAATGTGTTTACTGAACTTCTGCCCACTTGGAATTTTCCTGACTGCTTTTAAGGATGTCTCCAAAGGACCATGGTAGTGTCATCCTTTTCAGTGTGATTTAGTGTTGAGCCAATTCATCTATGAGACAGGACCAGTGTTTGCTGCTTCTCCGGTGTCTGTTAGGGTTCCTGTTGCTGTAATGAGACACCATGGCCAAAGCAACTTGGGGAGGAAAGGGTTTGTTTGGCTCACACTTTAGCATTGCTGTTCATCTCTGAAGGAATACAGGTCAGGTACTGAAAATGGGGCAGGATCCTTTAGGTAGTACTAATGCAGAGGACATGGAAGAGTGCTGCTTACTGGCTAGCTCTCCATGGCTTTCTCAGCCTGTGTTCATAGGAGGGGTGAGGGTAGGGGGGCTGATAAGACATCCTGAGCCCTCTGAAGTCTCAGTCTCTGCACATTGTCTGTCTGTGGTCTCCATTAATAAACCTCTGAGGGTAGAGGGACACACTGATCCAGGGGTCTGGCAATATGTTATTAGAAGGCATATTTCTATGTTCATTTGAGCAGAATAGTTAGTTTTCCTCCCCGGTCCATGACCTATATAGTCTCAGGTTCTTGGCCTCATTAACTATCCCGGGTAAGGGTTCCATTTCATGGGTGGCTACTGGAACATCTCTTGCAGTGGAGTGCACTGGGAAGGGGATGGATGAAGATTGCAAATGAGCATATTGTATGAAACAACTAGGTTGAAACACGAAGGACTGCATCAGGCAGCAGACTGGGCTGTCAGCCTGGCTGGGAACTCTACATAGGATTCTGATGTGATTGTGACTTGATCCCTGTTTTAGGGTGTCCTGGTTGTGATTTTTTTTTGTTCACTTAATGCAAATGTGAACATATCTGGGAAAAGGGGATCTTAACTAAGAAATACCTGGCATGTCTTTGGGAATATCTTCTTTTCTTTTTTTGAGACAGGGTTTCTTTATATAGCTCTGGCTGTCATAGAACTCCCTTTGTGGACTTAGTTGGCCTCAAACTCATATGTGCTTGGATTAAAGGCATGGCACCACAACTGCCTGACTGGGAACCTTGTCTTGATTAATGATGTGGTACCCTGCCTGTGGGTGGTGCCACCCCTGGGCAGATGGTCCAGGGATGAATAAGATAGTGGGCTTAGCAAGCCAGGAAGTGGCATTCCTTCATGGCTTCTTGAAGTGTGATCCTAATTGGTCTTAATAAATAAAGACCTGGAGTCAGGGTGAAAGTTGAAAGGTCAGAGAAGCAGAGCAGCCATAGTCACTTCTTACCCCTATCAAATCTCAGACCCAATGGTGGGGTCCTATCTCTAAGAATCCGCAGAACGAGTGGGCTGAGATCCTGTGTCCATGTCCCTAGTGCTGGGATTTAAGGTGTGAGCCATCACATCCTGACTGTTGTAGACTGATTCAATATCGTGTCCAAAGAATAGGTACCGAGTTTCACTGAAAGGGTCAGTGGAGTGGCAGGTGGATTTAGTTCACCAGATGTCTTCTACTTCTCAGCTAGAAATGCCACTCAAAGGCTGAGCATTATTACATGCCAAGTTTTGATTCTGTTGCATCTCTTTTGTGCACCTGTGTATTAGAATATTTTAAAAAATCATTTCCACCAATCCATCCCCATTCTCCAAGTCCTTTCCTGTCTCTCTCTTAGTTTGGATTACTTTTGCTATGATGAATGAGTGTGATTAAAAAATCAGGTTGGTGAAGAAAGTGTTTATATGCTTCATGCCTCCACATCCATAGTCCATCACTGAAGGAAGCTTGGACAGGGATTCAAACAGGGCGAGAACCAGGAGGCAGGAGCTGCCAGGGAGAGGTGCTCCTTTTCCTGGCTTGCTCCCCATGGCTTGATTAGCATGCTTTCTTACAGAGCCCAGGACCACCAACCCAAGGAAGTCCCCACCCACAATGGTCTAGGACCTTACCCCATTAATCACTAATTAAGTGTCCTAGAGGCTTGCCTACAGCCCCATCTTGTAAAAGAATTTTCAAAATTGAGGTTCCCACTCAGATGACTTTGACTGATGGCAAGTTGACATCAAACTGTCCAGCACAGCCTCCCTCTCAAACTCATGACCTCTTTATTGTTACACACATATGCAACCTCCTGAGTCCATTTAGTGTTGCTTGTATGTACATAAGTTTTTTCATCCCGAGTGGTCAACCCTAAACACAGCTGGGGGCTTGTCTCTGCAATGGAATGATTTCTCCTTTTCTTAGTAGATATTGATAGTCTGTAGATCTTAATCAAGATGCCAACTGGTGTTTTCATTGTTCAGGTTTTGTTTAGGCAGCCATACTGTTGAGACTTAGTAGGTACAGCCGTGTCAGTTCTAGAAGGCCCTATCTGCTCTTGGTATTTCTGTGAAAAAATTAGCTTGCTAATTTTAAGTGCCATACCCTGGTCTCTCCTACAGCTGAGCCTGCAACTGACTCCTAGGAAGGGCCTTGGTCAGTGCTGGCCTGGAATTAAGGAAGGCAGAGTCACTACTGAGCTTTTCAATAGGAGAGCACTTGTTTGGGACCATGGAGTTTGAGGTCCTGGAAACTGAGTCTAGCATTCCACTCTCTCCCCAAGCTTTTAGTGGGAAGTTCTCTAGGTTAGTTTCCTTGTCACACTTTATCAGTGTATTGAAGTTGTCTGTAATGGATCTTTCTAGATGTTCTAAGTGTGTATCTAAATACTATTTCGTAATTGGACTGCTGTAGAAGCTTTGGTAATGCATGGCCCTATCTGGAAGCCTTGTCTGACTCGCTCTTCTAGAAGCTGCCATGATACTGTGCAGGTATCTCCCACCCACTCTTTGCTAGAAATGAGAGTATTTTGACAGGACACATGTGGAAACTCACAAAATGACATTAGGAAGGCTCAATTGTCATGATTTTATTCTTGATGTCGCCTCCACTGAAATCTGACAGCTTCTTGGTTTTGTTACTGTTTGACAAGTTTGGAATTGTCTACAGACTAAAACCTCCAGGAAAGAAAACTTTTCATGGTGGAGATGGTGTCGGTTCCTTTACAGTGCTTGCATCCCTGATGCATATCATGCAGTTCCTACTACAATGAGCCTGCAGAACCCCAGTGTCTTTCTGAGTGTGAGTGAGGCTGCCTGGGAGTTTGGCTGCCCAAGGGGTCACTTTAGAAACAATTAGGAAAATTATGTCTTAGTGTTCATGTCTCATCCGAGGTGATGAACCGAAACCTGTGGTGACTTGTTCCTTCACTGGCCCTGGGTTTTTAGTATCTGCTGAAATGACCTCGTGAGTTGCTGGAAGTAGTGAGGGAATGAACAATATTGCTCTTTTCTGATCTAGATGAGCATTGTCAGAAAGATTAATCAAGTCCTCCTGTCCTCAGGAGCTATTGCAGGGCTTTGTATGTGTCTGAGAACATATCATTTTGTCATACTGAATAGTCCCCAAATGCTAGTCTCCTCAGAAGAGACAGGCTTCTTGTGAATCACTGGCAGTAAGTGTGGACGGGACAGTTGCTGTCTAGATCTCTCAAGTTCTGTAGGCACTCCAAAATGGCAGCTCAGTATTCCAAGGGAACTGAAAACTGAGTGCATGGGGAAGGACCATGCATAGGGGAGGATATTTTACCTTCATAGTAGTTGATGAAGCCAGCTGTCAGCAGAGGGACCACAGGAGTTAGATGCTATAGTGATAAGCAGTGTTTCATAGAAGCCTTCTAGATAAAGAGCTCTCAAAATTGGTCATTAGAGAGTGGAGTGCTCTTGCTAATGTTGGCACAGAATTATGCAGATACTTCTCTGCTTTGTCAGGCAATAGGGTATGGTCTTTGGTATGAGATTTTTGAATATGTAAGGCAGCCTCACAGCCACAGTGCAGGCTGTAGCATATGGAATCGCCTGTTACCTCCATGTGAATACTGTCTTCCATATGGCCTCTTGAGTCAGGTGGCAGATCTAATTTTGATCATAATTCCTCATGATAATTAACCGTTTGGTTGCCATGCTGGCATTCTGACATTTGAGGGTGACACTGGTGCTGGTGGCTTTCTAGCATTGTGTCCTATCGTGGACAGCGTTGGAATGTGAGCTTATTTCCTTTGTAGCTTACCAAGTTCTATCTATGCTGGAGGTCTAGATTTTTCATAAGACGAGCTACCTCATAAGATGTTAGATTTGGCAGCATCTTTTACCTAGGGAATCAGTCTCTCCCGTGAGCTGAATTTAAATGGGTCCTTGAGGTGAACTTTCCAATTGTGAGTCTGTTTGCCTTGTGATCAATCAAGTCTAAACCTTCCGCTTGCTTGTGATACCTGGTGTATACTCAGAACATGAAGAAGAGAGCAGATGTCATCTTGGGGAGGAATTGAGGAGGTGACATTTGTTTTTTAAACTTTATTATAAAAGCTTGCAAATAAAATATGCCATAAAGCTAACAAGACCCAAAGTCTGACACCTCAGTGAACTTCTGTACAGTTAGAACAGCCATTCTGAAGGTGTGGAACTTCACATTGGATTTTACATTTTTAGTGTTGAATATATTTTTATGCACCTAACATTAACCCCCCCCCAAAGGCCACAAAATGACCATTAGAACTATGAAAGCAATTAACTTTATATCTTCTTCCAGGTCCATTTCTGGCACGAAGTCCTTCACACCAAGTAGTGTTGTTTAAGGTATCTCTCAATTTGACCAAGTTCATTTCCAGTGTTTGGAAATATTTCTGTGGACCCTTCTGGATCCTTACTTGGGGTTTCTCTGAAACTGGGGTACCATATATGGGATGGCAGGAATAACAATTTCCTATCTTTGCAAAAAGCTTCCAGTAGGTGGCGATCTGTTATCTTCAGAATTACAAAACCATTTGTGACCCAGAGATGAGTTCCTGGTTTTGTCCCCAACTTTTCCGGGTGAGGTGTACCGGGGAAAGACTGACTTTTCCCATCTTGGTGCAGACTACTTACTGCATAATTTTTTTTGTCCTTTTAAAAGCAAGATGATAGTCCATCTCTCACTGGACATGGGATGCTCTTAGGAAGACTTGACCCAGGGGAGGTGATATTCTCCAGCTGAGACCATTCCTACCTGCTGACAGCCTTCTCACAGTTAAAAGAACAAATTACTGAAGGGAGAAATCGGATGCATTTTCTGGTCTGCAAGCTTGTTGTATGTGTCATGTTAAACTTTTCAGCAAAGTTTCAAGTGATAATCACAATAAGCTAATATGGAATGATTATGCAAATCTGGTTACTAGTGAGGAAGGCTCTTTGTACCAGAGTTCTGGATGTATTATTGTGGTCACCAAAGTTACTGCAAAGCACAAGGATGGTACGTTTTATACATGCAAAGAGGAGGTAGAAAAGTTTTGGGATAGTTCTGTGTCTACTTAGGTTATTTCCAGGTAAATTGAATCCTCCCATTCTGTATTAGTCAGTTTTCTCTAGAGTCACAGAACTTATAGAACTTACCTATCTTTCCTCTATCTATGAGTCTATTGTAATGACTTACAGGCTGCATCAAACCATGGCTAGCTGTGAATATAGAGTCCAGTTAGTTCCTCAGACCCATGAGGCTGTGTATCTCTGTTGGTCTTCTGTATATGCTGGAATTCTTAAGTAGACTCCATGCCAGTGAAGACATGGGCAAGGCAAGGGCAAGCAGGGGAAGACAAACACACCCCCTTCTTTATTATCCTCCCAGCAGAAAGTATGTCCCAATTAAAGGTGTGTCATCCAGCCTCAAGATCCAGATCAAAGGCATGTTGTCTTCTTGCCTCAAATTCTGGATCACATTGTGCCCTCTATTTCTGGCTTATAGTTATTTTCAGATACAGTCAAGATTGACACCTGAGACTAGCCACCACACACACCTTATTTAGAATTTGCTAGAACACACAGACTGGGGAAAAGCTGATAATTTGGCAAGGGTAGAGTTCTCCAGAAGCTCCAGTCT
>CABHPH010148855.1:0-56068 GCA_902168325.1 Peromyscus nudipes | reverse complement strand
GTTGGAGCGCTCCAGGCACGGGGCGGCAGTGTCCCCGGCGGCGGCGGCGGCGGCGGCTGGCTTGCGAGCGTCGGGAAGGAGCGGGAGCCGCCAGCGCCCTGGGCCGCCCGGTCTGCAGCTTGCTAGGGACACGCACGCCGCTGTGCCCGAGCCCCGCGCCCGGGAAACGGGACGCGCTTCTGCCGCTCCACTGCGTGGTGTGGCCGCTAGTGGGGCCCGGAGCTCGGAAGGCAGCAGTCGTATGGAACCAGGGCTTGGGCAGAACCGGTGGATTTCTGTCTGGTGCAAGTGGAGAGTGGATCAAACAATGTCTTGAAATGATTTTAATCTGCCCTTTGGGATCTGAAATGATCATTTTATTAAAAGAACAAGAACACTACCAATGATTAAGTTTAAAGTAAAATTCAAGTTTTTATCGTAATTCTGTTGGTTTTTTTTTTAAAGTGGTTCTTCATCTTGCTCAGAGGAACCCCATTAGGGCACCTGTAGGCTATTTACCGACCTAACTGCGGGCAAGCGTGGTTAAATTAGGATCGCAATTTGTCCTCTGATACACTCGAGTAGGATAGTGCTCAATAGCCTGGAGCCTGGAGCTCTCCCCATTGCTCCCCCTGAGGCTCCTCTGCGAGGTGTCACCTGCTTTGTGATGTTTTAAAGGCCAAAGAAAGAAATGAACCCCTCAATCCTGATGCTGAAGGCTCTCTGGTGGGACCCAGAACCAGCCAAAGATGACTTTCGCTATCGTATCCCAGAGCAAATGTGGACACCCAGAGGACTTCTGTGTCTGCCAGACCAAACACATTACCAGTATCTTCTTCAGGCATTCTATTCGGGAGGTCCTTGTGAGGCCTTTCGTTCAAAAGTCTCCACGTTAATCACTTGCTTAACACCATTCTACTTTGCCTTGATCCGATAATGAGCCTGCTCTGCTGGGATTGTCCTGAACTTGGGAAGGGAAATTTTGAAGTCTCATACTTACTCCAAAAGAATCAACAAGTGACAGAAGTCTCATCTGAAATCTGACCTTTTTGATGAAATTATACTTTATAAGATAATTCAAATTTGCTTTTTAAAAGTGGATGATGGGCCGGGCGTTGGTGGCGCACGCCTTTAATCCCAGCACTCGGGAGGCAGAGGCAGGCGGATCTCTGTGAGTACGTGGCCAGCCTGGGCTACCAAGTGAGCTCCAGGAAAGGCGCAAAGCTACACAGAGAAACCCTGTCTCGAAAAACCAAAAAAATAAAATATAAAAAAATAAATAAATAAAAGTGGATGATGACAGATACCACCACCCCCATACACACACCAAACAAGTTGACGCTGGTGGGAGCATCCACAAAGGGGTAAAAACCAAATGCAGCCTGGTTGCTTCCAAGTATCATCATTAAGTTGGATGAAGAGTTTGATATTAGGTAACATTTCATTCATCGCACGTGTTAATGCTTTCAATCAACCTTCAACAGTACAATTACTGCAAGCCACTGAGGTGGTGTTAACTGCAAAAGGCTGTCTTAGGCTAGTGGCTTCTTCAAAAACAGATCTTAAGGTTAGGGGTAGCTTTGAATTGGGGGTTATGATTCCCAACAAGGAGAGACAAGAACCAGAGGACCAGAATGAGGGCAGTATGCCACTGTGGCCATCTGGGCTCAGTTCTCTGGGTTCCAACTGGATTTGGGTATCCAACTGTTGTACCAGACACCTACTCTAGTACTCCAAAGAAACCCGTTTCTTCCCCCATTTCTTAAAGTTCGGGCTTCTGTGCACTCCACCTGTCCCTCTGTTCGTCCAGGTGACTGTGCAGAGCTAACTGCCCCATTTCCCTGCCACCCACATCTCAAAGAGTGGTGGGGCTTTGCCTGCGGGTCCCTTTGATGCCTGCTTATGTACTGGCAGGTGACTGCTCAAAGCCACCTTGGGTCTAAATAAAGAGAAAATGCATGGTTTTGCCTTCTCAGGGGGATATCCCTGCAGGAATCTCCCCAGGGTACGTCATCTTGACTTGTGTTTTCAGCTGTAGAGATTTCTCTGTTCAGTCTAACTACCACTTGTCACTCCTGCCTCTCTGGGGACAGTAACATTTGCCGAGTTGGTTGGCCAAAAGTGAGGAGTGCTATCAGGCCAGCTTCTGAGATGAGTGGGTTCTGAGAGAATGAAAACAAAAGCCCACTCAGCAGGTGTCCTCAGAGATCAGTCAGGCTGGCAAAGGTGTCCTCGTAATACAGGCAGAAAGAGAACCAACCCGAGGCATAGGAAAGCCTGTGAGTTATTTCTTTCCCTTGGCCTGAATGTCACAGAGAAAGCCTAGGCAGGGAAGGAGACCGTCTGGGTATATTAGTGAACAGGGCTTCTGGCTGAACTGTGCAGGGACACTACTTTTGACCATAGTGTTTCTGTTTCTAATTTTGTTCCAGATCCATAAAAGTGAAAAATATAAGCCCAACCCTTCTATCCGGAATGTTAGTTACGCTGACTTTGGAGGTTAATCACATGCAGAAAGTTCCTATGATATCCCAAGTATCCCGGAGGGATATCTTCATGGCCACTTAAGTGTAATCCAAAGGAAAAGAGATTCGCATTGTTCATGTACTCTTCTTTTCTTCTCTCACCGTCCCTGAAATAATAACTCCCCATTTTCCGATATTTGGATCATGAAAGTGTTTTTTTATATAAGCAGGAAATGGAAATGTGCATTGTATAGGTCACACAATGATGTGTTCTCTTGATCAGAGTATATAAGGAAGGTGGGAGGAGATAGTTCTGAATCTGAAACCCACTGTGTAGGTAAAGTCAGTTTCTGTGCTGCCTGGCTGGCACAGTGGTGCTCTGTCTGAAAGTCCTGTGTAAACTCTGTGACCGTGAGCGTACGTGATTCTTTATTATGATAATCTCTGATTAAGCAGGGGTTTTAAGCATCAGTATACACTAAATCCTGGCTCCTAGATCTCATCTCTTCTTAACTTCAGGGACTGTGTGAGTTCAGGGGTAGCAGAGGGGACTCGGCCATGTGACATCAAGTCCTTGGACCACAGGCAGAGTCTTCCGCTTTAGTCAGCTTTGGGTTGCTTGTTTATCTGATGTGCTGCTGGGGAGCACACCCAGGGCCTCACCCATGCTTGTCAAGTGCAATACCTCTGAGCTTCACCCCCAGCCCCTATCCTCAGATATGAGTAGAGCAAACAGAATGCTTTGCCCAACAGGCATTCCACAGCGGCAGTCTCCTTAGGAATGTGGTCTCACTCCCTCCTCTGCAGCCACAGCACCACAGGTCAGGTGGTCGAAGAGTCCATGGTGGCTCCTGTTTCTGAGGAACAAGGCCAAGGGTCATACCTGGTCAGGAGCTCCTTGCTGGCAAGTCCCTAGGCAAGAGGCAAAGGACACACATGTACATGCCTTCCCTTCTTATAAAACCGCTTTTGCTGGGCTGGGGATGTGGCTGCAGGACACTGTTTACCTAGCAACACCCTGGGCTCATCTCCAGTTTTGAAAAACCACAGTCAAGAGCATTCCACCACAGGGCTCATCCTGACGGCCCTTTTCGAACCTAGTCACACTGAGGGCCCCTTCTATAAACATGGCAGTCAGAGGAAGTTCCTACCCTCTTGACTGTCCTAACCGAGATGAAACTCTTCCAAAAGAGCATCGTCAGGCAGAGGGGACATATCCACCCCATAGTTACCATGTCTGCATGGAGCCAAAGAGAGTGGGATGGAAGTGAGAAAGATATTACAGGTTTTTTCATGGGGCCAGAAGAAACCAGGCCATCTCAGCTTTCTCCATGGAAGGCCTGGTCTCATCTGGACAGGAGAAAACTTATTTTGTGGGTGTTCGGATCCTACCAAGGTCAGAATGTGTCACTGATCAAAGGCAAAGCCCATCCAGGTGGAGTTCAAAGCCATTGTTTCTAAACCTGTAAAGAGCTAGATAGAATCCTCAGCATGCCAAGAGCTTTATCCCTCTGCTTTGTCCACAGGTACCCTCATAGTACAAATTAACTTCCCAGTTAAACACCGGGACAGGGAACTTGCATATTCTTTTTAAAAATGTTGACCTTCACACTGTTAGACTTTGATAACACTGGGCAAGGCATGCAACCTCTCTGCTCAAGCTTCCTTCTGGAAAATGAATATAATCACACTGATTTCAGGCACTGATGATTAAGTGAGATATGAAGGGATAACTCCGGGTACATCATTGCTAGTGATCTATAAGGAGCCTACCATGAAGACATCACACTGAGAGCCTCCCTGGTCTCTCTTCCCCTCTTAGGACATGGCTGTTCTTGTATTCCTGACTGAATGGGGTCAGACATGAGGCCAGAACAGCAGCAATGTCATGCCCGTCGGCCTCCAGAACCGAGAGATCAAAAACCTCTTTTCTTTATAAAGTATTCCATCTTGGGTATGTTGTTGCAGCAACACAAAACAACCTAAATTAAAATCTTCCATTTAATTTTTTTCAGATGGGACTGGAGCTCATTATTTGCAAATAGGGTACACATATACACATATATAAATGTATATACATATATGCCCTATACATGTAAATATGCCCTATATATGTATATATATGTGCCCCATATAGGTATATATGCTCTGTATATGTATATATGCCCTTTTATGTATATATACATGTCCTATACATGTATATATGCCCTATATATGTATATATATGGTATAGATGCTCCATATATGTATACATGCCCTATTATGTATATATATGCCCTATTATGTATATGTACACACCCTATACATGTATATATGCCCTATATGTGTATATATATGCCCTATATATGTGTGTGTGTGTATATATATATGCCCCATATAGGTATAGATGCTCTGTATATATATATACCCTATTATGTATATATACATGCCCCATGTGTGTATATATATGCCCTATGTGTATATATACTTATATATTATATACATATGTATATATATAAATTTCAGATATACACAACTTTATGTAAAATGGTTGGGTAGATTGATAGCTTTTAAAAATGTCCCTCATGGTTATAAAATCAGTAACAATTGAACCTCACAAAGTGATCCCCTTATTTTAGAAAATGTAGTTTTACATCTGTCTAAACCTGTGTCCCTAGGGATGACAGTGACCTCCTGGACAGTCTCCAACCCCATCTGATCTCCCATTTCCTTTCAAGGATATCCATATAGAAGGTACCTAAGGGCTCCTGGTGACTTTATGCTTCAGTGCAGACAGGATACCAGGCTGCCTTTATATTGGAACCCCTCTGTGGACGCAGGTCACACTCTGTTTCTGGCCCTGCATCCTGAACTAGGGAAAACAAATTCCTTGGTCCTCCTGCGCATTTCCCTGTGGTCAGGATAAGCATCAAGGCTCCTCGGTCATGTGACTGGACAGTAGCCTCAGCCACAGCACAGAAGCCGGGCCACCTGCCCACACTCAGCCAGCAGTGGCTTTCAGGAATGGTCCATCCTGTCTGGGAAAAGTAAAAAGGCTGCCGTAGAGGGACTTGATCTCCATCATCAGACTCTGCTTCCTTTGTTCCAATTCCCAGAAGTCCTAGGAGAGAACGCTTTCTGCAAACTTCTTGGAGCTCAGAAGTTTTGAGAAATCTGCTGGCTCACTCCCAGAGTGTGAAATGACATTTCCCTGTTTGAATCCCAGTCAGTTCAAAGGCTTGTGCAGCAGCTCACCCAGCAGCAGCTACTCTCCACGTGGGGGTTCATTAAAGGAGCGAGCGCCTGCCTTTGTGTCCCTCTCCTTGCCCAGAGGCTTTGAACTAGCGTGTTTTAGATTAGCCCCTATGCTTCTTGCATTGAGACAACTGTTTTCCTCAGAACAGTTTGGAGGTTAGTCAGATTATCCAGAATTCGTGCTGGAAACTGTGGTCCTCTATCAAGTTCCCCTGGAATCTTATTTCTTTTTTATTTCACTTTCTTTAAAACAAACCCTTTGAAGTCGATAGGTATGTTCCTTAAAGCTCAGCTTGACTAATACTATTAAGGAACGCTAGGCTAACAATGTCGTTCCTACTTCAGATTAAATTATGGCAGTAATGTGTCCTGGGTCCTGTGATCTGTAATAGGCTGTCTTTCCAGTAGAATATGAAAAAGTGGTTCAATGGGAACATCAAAGGGAAGATCATCTGCGCTTTCTCTTCATCTTGGACATTTTCAAGTGTCCCAATGTTGCAGTCTGAAGCAGTGATTTCTAGACAGACAGCACCATTAAGATGAGACACCCAAATCTATCCCAGTATGTATTTGTTTCTATGCATGTGTGGGGGTTCAGGTTTATATGGATGTGGGTGCCTGTGACATGTGTGTGCATGGAAGCTGGATGGCAGCCTCAGGTGTCCTCCCCAGGAATGCTGCCCACCTCTTCTGAGTCAGGGTCTCTTGTTGGCCTGGAGCTCAACAATTAGGCTATTCTGGCTAGCCATTGATCGCCTGAGAGCCTCCTGTCTCTGCCTCCCCAGTGTGGGGATTACACGCCCATACCATCATGCTTGGCTTTTTAGGTGAGCACTGGGGATCAAACTCAGGTCTTCCTTTGCAAGGCAAGAGCGTTATCAATGGAATCATCCCTCCAGCCCCATGTTTTTTTTTCAAGCTACCATTGACTGTTTTTTTCCTATGGGTATAGCACTGTATTGCAGCTTTAAAACAGAGGGTTATGATGCCTTTTAAAGATGAGATAACTAAGGCCTCAAAAGCTACATAAACAATGCTAACAGGTGATGCAATGCGGTCACAGGTGTTCACTCACCTCGCAGTAACTGGCAGAGCTGGGACTTGAGAGTGAGTATTCTTCATCCTGGGGCCCCTTGCTTAACCATTTTGTCTACCTTTGTCTCTTTTCATACCATACAATTCACCAGATTGTCCAAGTCACCATTCTCTGGCCACATCCTGTGCTAACCTGGTTTCCAGGATCTCAAAGCTCAAGCCTGTAACAACGGCAATCCTATATTCAGCACAGCACTAAACACACAGGGCTGGCCACAGTAGTTCAGCAGGTACACAGAGAAAGCAGACGGACAAGTTTGTTGAAAGGACTGATGATTTACACTTGCACGGGATGCTAGTATTCCTATTTTGATGAGATGGAGGAGCTGGGTCTTACTAGGATATGGCCATGCAACATTGTTCCCTCCCAAAGATGATGACTTAATTCCAGTGTGGTGGCACACGCCCTGAATCCTGACACTTAGGAGGCTGAGGCAGGTGGATCTTGAGTTCAAGGTCATCCTAGGGTATGCAGTATCTCAAAATCATAATAGATGGTGACTTTTCAAGGCAAGAGGCCACCCCTTCACTGTGTCCCCTTCCAGGCTTCCTTACAGAACACTTCATGGTGTTGGCTAATTGATGAAATAAAGGGACAATGATAAAATAGGAGAATTGAGGAACAAACAAAAGATTGCCAGACCCAAAACTACCTCTATGACTTTTCAGAGCAAGCTTCTTCATTCAGGCAGATGGGGAGGATGGAAGTATTTGCTCTGTGTTACAGTGAAGTTTCCTCAGGATCAAAGCACAGCCAAGGACGAGACCCCAGAGGACAGCCAAGACAAAAATCAGAATTTCGCTTTAAGAAAGAGCACTTTGTACTTCCATATCACTTGCATCGACTATGTCCTCCCCAGGTAGTCTGATCCGATGGCTTGAAATCTTGATTCAATTTACAGGACTCAGTTTTTCTCCTTACTTGTAGATTGACGTAGATTTTTCAATCTCTTTTTGAGACAGTCCCTTACTGTGGAACTCAGACTAGCATGGAACTCACTTTTTGGCCCAGGGTGATTCTGAACTCAAAATTCTCCTGTCTGCGCCTTACAAGTACTAAGATTATAGGCATGGACCACCATGCGCAGCTTTTACCTGGATTAAAAGAATACAAACTGACCAAGTCATGAACACCTGGACTGCATTGGTCACTTTTCTGTCGCTGGGATAAAACACCATGACCAAGAGCAATGAGGGAGTGAATGCTTTATTTGGGCTTATGGTTCCGAAGGGAGAACCCATCATGGTAGGGAAGGCATGGCAGCAGGCAGGGAATGCATGGCGTGGTAGGGGTAGGTAGGTGGCTGGTCACATTTCACTTGCACACAGCAAGCAGGAAGGGGACAGGAAGTGGTTAGCAAAGCTATAAAACTACAAAGCCCGTCTCCAGTGACGTACTTTCTCCAGCAAAGCTCCACATCCCAAAGAGGCCATAAACTCACCAGCTAGGGATTAGGTTTTCAAATACTTAAGCCTACTGGGGACAATTCTCATTCAAACTACCAAGGCTAGTGTATACTCTAGCCTTGTCATTTTTGCCAAGTGACCCAAACATCTAATCAGCAACCAGAACGGAGTCTAGTGCTCCCAACCTGCATGTTCTCTGTGTGTTCCAATGGCTTGACTGTGGCCTCTTGACCTTGGGACAAAGAAGCCTTTTATTGGTCACTTCTCTTATTTCTGTGGCACACACCGGACCAGTACCAGCTACAGGGAGGGACTGCTGACTCAGGGGTGGGGGTGGGGGTTCAGAGCCTTCAGCCCATGATGGCAGGGAAGCTAGTTGACTTCCTCTTGCCAGACAGGAAGCAGAGAAGGGAGGGCGATATAACAATATTCTATAGGGTTTCTCTTTTCCCTTTTAATTCAGTGCCAGGCCTCAGCCCATGAGATCGCTCAGTCAATCTTCTCTGGAAACACCCTCACAGATTTGCCCAAACTTGTACTTCATGACTTCCTTAGCCAACTATCAATTCAACTGGTTGATCATCAAGATTAGCCATCATAAAGCTCCCTGGACCACTTAGGTTAAATGGTTTATCAATACTGCAGAGTATCTGACTTACATGATAATCAAAAGCATTCAAAAACCAAAAGGGTGAGCCTGTAATCTCAGCTACCTAAAAGGCTAAGGCCTAAGGTTGAAATACCCATGTTCAAACTGAAAACCTGCTTGGGCAACAGAGAATATTCAAGGCCAGCACCTGTAATTTAATGAGAACATCTCCAATTTTTAAGAAGATTTAAAAAGAAAAGGCAAAAGGCAGTAGACTTGGTGACTGAGTGCTTGTCTGGCATGTGTAGGACCCTAGGTTAGTCCTTTAAAAAGAAAAATAAATAGCATGAATACACGTGATATAAATTAAACACTTTGCATGTAGGTTAAGTATCCTTTATCTAAAGTGCCTGGGACCAAAAATATTTAGATTTCTGTTTTCCCCATTTGGGAATGTTTGCATATACTTTAGCAGCTAAGCATGCTGTTCTTAAAACCAAGCCAGTGCTTTTCAACCAGCACACTGGAAATCTCCTATCTTGGAGCATTTCTGATTTAAGGATTTTGGATGAGGGATCCACCACTTGGACTGTAAAGCACCGAGCAGACAGCATTGCCTCTTATAAGCAATACTGTGCTTACCCTGGCAGGAGGAAAGGCATTGTAAAGAGAGACTTGCCTCCATTCCCTTAGCAGACTGCTGGAATTATGCCACTCAAGGAGTGGGAATTACCCTACAAATCTCATGCTGAGGGGCAGGAAAGTTGAAGCTTTGCATAACAGCCTGAGAGGAACCTGTCACTTACCAGATCACCTTTCAAGAGAGACTAGAGCCAAGACAGGGACAGGTCAGTGAGGGCAGGACCACACCTTGACCAGAGCTGCTCAGCTATGCATACTTCTTGCCTTCTACCCTACCATAAACATCATGTCAGTATCTCAAAGATGGACTGGGGATCTCTTTCTTTGTTCCTATTTCCAGTGTAGCCACACTGAAAAACTTTTCTTCTGCTGATTTTTACTAATACTTTTCTTTTTAACTGGCATATTGTGGCTGAGTGGCTGAGTTAAGCTTGCTAGCTTCCAGGAACCAGGCTTCGACCCCAAAATCTCTGGAAACAATCTGGTGAGGCAGCCAGGAGGCTCTACTTCATTCCTTTTTTATTGGAAAAGACGCCGAAAATGGAGAAGACAAATAACTTACTGAGGTTTCCGATTAAAGAAGCACACCAAACCCACACCTTGATCCCCACGTCTTTCTCAAGCTCCAAATAATCAAAACAGACACAAGGTAGGAAAAGGTAATTAATCCACAAAGACCAGCAGCGATGGAGACAGCAAGGAAATATGGACAGAACAGAATGGGGAGTAACCAAGGAGGGCGCCGGGTAATGAGTCCTTGACTAGCATGTGACAGAACCAGGAAGTGCCTGGATCTGTGCCTCAGAAGTCACTGGTACCCAGGAACTGGGGACCAATGCTTTGGATAATATGGTTAATGGAGAACATTTGAAATGAAACAAACTGCCTACTCCCCAAATCATCCTCTTCCTACATCACTGGGTGAACTGGAACCTCGCCTCCACTCTGGCTGGAGACTAGAGGTCAGTTCCGGGCCAAAGTATGAAACATGCTGTGCACATTCATGAGGGAGCCAGGCGTAACGGTGTATATTACCTAGAAAACAGGCTGAACTAACAGCAGAAATGAATGCTGAAGCACTCAGCCTCTTCCCCACTCAGCTTCCACAACACCAGACACTAGGCTTTTACCCTTTGGGTAGGCAAGGATCCTCCTTGATTGATCTGACCAACCCTGGAACAAAGATTTTGACTCTGACACTGGGGTATATATATCCTTCACAAAGCCATTCAGCAGCTGACTAAAGCTCATAAGTGTGGCCCATGTGCAGATCATACCCATCCCATAATGTCTCACACTTCTTCCTTTTCATCTGTTTAACACTAGTGAGGTAAAACTATTAAGTACTTCTCATTTTAATATTTGTGGGAAAAATCAGTGTCCTTTAGAATTTGAAAAAATAAAAACTATTAGAGGGCAAAAGTCATAAGCACCGTCATCAGTAATTGGACACAAACTCGAAACTTAAAAAAAAAATCATTTATATTCCAAGCACAGTATGATACAGTATCTTAAAATAAAAACAGGAATCTGAGACAAATTAATTCTCGTAAATTAAAAATACAATAGCAAAAATTATTAATTCAGTTGAGAGGGTAGAAAATGAAACTGATGAATTCTATTTGACCCAGAAAGAGAACAAGAACAAAACAAGGGATGAAAGTTAGGAATGAGAAAATTATACTATTTACACAGGAATATTCAAATGGGAAAGAAAGGAGGAAACAACAGAGAAGAAGTAATTTAGGAAACGAACCAAGAAAATGCCCACAGACCAAGGCCATGGAGTCTCCAGACAGAAACGGCCCCACACATACCCACACAGTATAAGAGAGTATCCCTAGATCATAGCATGTCATTGTGATGTTCCAGAACCATAAAATAAAGATATTAAAAACTCCCAGACAGAAAAACAAACCAGCGTCCCATAAAATCGATGGTGAGAAAGAATGACTTCACACTTCTGTCTACCATCAGGAGGCTGGAACACAGTGGCGCACACGCAGCCGTCAGAATCCTGACAGAAAATGCTGTCCTTAGGGAACTGTGTTCTTAGACTTACCACCATGAAGTGTGACAGCAAGATAAAGTCACATTCAGATATGCAAAGTTTCAGAAAAATGAACTCTATCGAAGGAAACCACTGTAGATATCCTGTATCCTAATACATGAATAAACAAAAAAAAAAAATCAAGGAAGCAGGATCTGGGATTCAAGGGATTCAGCATAAGTAGAGAAAGAGAATGGTCAGGATCACAGTAGAGGAACAGCCCTGGGTGACGGCTGGACAGAAGCCTGGGACCGAGAAGGGAGACTGCCAACAAAATCAGACTTAGGGAACACGTGATCGGCTTAAAAACACTGGGAAGAGTTAATATTTGTGGAGACAGTCTGAAATCAACTGATGATAAAATTAAAGAATGAGAAGTCTAAGTCCATCAAATGACAATTCTATTAGCCACTCCCAAACCCTGAGAACGAAGACAGTGTGATCATAGGGGGCATCATCATATCTTATCTGTGTCACAAGGGCACTGACAGTCACTGGCTGTCTGCTTGTCCAGAGTATGACGGAACTCAATTGAGAGGGCCGAGGGACAGAAATGTGTTGTCTCTGTCATGTGGGGTAGGTTGGGGAGTGAAGAGTGCTGCTGCATGAGAGCTCCATGCTAGAAGGAATGGCCTACACAAGGTGCAAGGAACCACTTTTGGGCACTAGAAGTGTGTGTGCATTCACTGTCAAGAGTCCTTGCACTTATGTAACTTGGATATAATTACAGAGTAAATTCCCTATAACTGTATTTTTGCTAAGCTGTATTTTTGTCACAAGGCATAAAATTATAATTTCTCACCTCTGGATTTTGTTCCTGTTCATTAGACTGTACAATTTGTCCCTTTTCTGAGTACTGCCGATACTAAATATACAAGCAGATAAAGGCTCGGAACATTTGCAAAAATAGAACTCAGGTCCAAAACCCATAGCACCAGCCAGAGAATTCAAGCCATCTTGAAAAGTAACCCATCAACAAAGCTGGCCTGGTCTGAAGAAAATCTGACTATTCTCCCCAGCAGCTCACCCAGGCAGGAAATCCCATAAAACTCCTTAACATCCAGTTCTCGGGCCCAGAACTTGATTAGTAAATGACAGCTTCCTCTCTAACTTAGGACCAATCAAAGAAAGGCAAATGTACTCTTTTTAGCCAATCACATAGGATGCCCTGCCTATAGGTGGCCCCGCCCATCTATGTCAACAGCCACCAATCAGAACAGATTCTGCAGTGCATTTGGGCCATAGCCTAGATTTCTCACTGCCCTCCAGCCTCAGAATTGACTCCTCTGCCACAAGAGGCTCAGACCAAGAATCCTTTACTTTGGTTGGTCTCCTAGCTCAATGCTGACCCACAATGTTCCACAGCAACACACGCTAAACCAAGAATCCAAGCTGGAGAGAGCGGGATGGTTTCTGGAGGGCTGGAGTGGCGGAGCGGTTGCCTAGCATGCTGAGACCCTGGGTGCTGCACACTCACACAAAGAACAGCCCTTCACATCTGTCAGTTCACACACTGTCCTCTATTTCCATGTGCAAAGTGCTGTAACTGGTTATTACAGAGGACACAAAGATAAATGAGATAATTCAAGTATTCTGGTTTAACTGAATTTAATAATTTTAGTTTCTTAAAACTGAGATAATCAAAATGAGCCAAGTTTACGTAACTCAATTAAAGGCACATTCATACTTTCAAGAAAATGATCATAATTTTCAAAAGCGAGTCCTCACAAAGTGAGACCAAGTTACCCTTTTGTGCAATTTTATTTTCCATTGTCTCTCAAATTGCCCGTTTTAAATTTTCTTAACTATCTTGGTATAGGTCTGAAATATGCTCCCTCCCCTTCAGATCTGCTCTGCTGTTTACTACCGCACATGTAAATGTTAAAAGGATTTCATTTACACACATTTGCCTCTTGGCGCTTTAGAACTGAATTGCAGATGTCCTAGGAAGGGGTACAAACGTGATTATGGAAATTATTCTATTGACAATAAAACTAGTTTTTATAATGTGGATCTGAGAAAGCCAAAGAAATTGTGGTTGGGAAAACAGATGCATTCAATAAAAAGCTACTCATGCACGTGGTGGGCTAGTTGTGAGCAAGATTCACATAATGCAATCAGTAGGGATTTGACTGGTCTGTGGAGTTGTCAAAGGCATGTGGGATGTCTGAATAATAGCTGGAAATTTGTTGTGGACATGAGGCTATTAAATCTGTCTCCTGCTGCATTTAGGATGGCCCTAAAAACTATTATTAAATAACTGATTTTATAGCAACTGTTAAAATTATTTGGCCAAAGTATAAATTAAAGTGTGTGATGGGTAGAAATGCATGCCTTAAAATGTATAATCCTAATTTAGGTTCCTTTCCTGTTTTTAAAATACCCACTCAGAGGAAAGAGCAGTGATTACCAAAATAAGGGTAGATTAATAAGGCTGCCAAGATGCCTTCTCAAAAGTGCGACGCATTCAGTGTGACTGGCTCAGTAAACAGAATTCTGCAGTTATTGGGGAACGGAGATGGCGCATGTGACCTTTAAGTACTTGACAATGAGCACAAACGACGATGAGTCTGAGGCTCCAGAACCTCCTCAGGCTTGTACAGGTCCGTGGGGCGGGGTGGGGAGGGCGGGGTGGGGTGGGAGTGGGGAGGAGCAGGCTGGCCGGGAGGAGGGGCGGTTCCTAACACAGTCCACACCTGGAGAGGGAGAATGGTGACGGATTAAACACGCAGATTGGCTCAGCTTTCCCACAGCTCTCCTTTCCACCCACCTTCTTCCCCCCACAGGTCCTCAGCTAGGTGTGTTTGTACACACGGTGGCTCCGGCTTAGAGATGGGACAAGCTTTCCTGGGGTCAGAATGAAGACTGCTCATATCTTACCTCCCTAATTGTCACCTGTATCACAGTGGCTGTTAAAACTTGTGACACATTTGATCCTCAGAATTTGACTATACATTTTGGAATGAATCCATTTTAAGGAAAAAAAAATGATCTCAAATTTACTTAATGACAGGATACAATCTGAAAATGTGTTGTTAGGCAGCTTTGACTGTGAAGATACTGTGGTGTACTTAAAAACATCACTGTGATGTTCATGGTTGGTATAATTATATATATGGGGCTGTTAAGAGAAACATGATCATACACACACATTTGGAAAGTGAATATTTTTTTGGAGCATAGAATGATTTGGAAGCCGCTTTGGGATAAAAGTCAGAAGTTCTAGGTTTTGAGAACTCAGCTGTGTGATGAGCTGTTACTTCTACCACCGACGTTAGAGTTCTGAGACAAAGCCAGGGACTCTTGAGAGCTTAAAAATGTTCAAACAGACCCTCCGTCTCATGTTGAATTCTCATCTTTCATCCCGACTACACTTGTTCCTGCAGGTTTCAGGGATGCTACTCCCTGCCATTCACCAGCTGGGCGTCGTGTTTGCTGTCACTGAAGCCCTGGGGGATCGGTCTGGAGCCGAGAGAAACCACTTTCCCCAAATCCTAGCTTCTGTAGATGAACCATAAAACTGGATAATACTTTGAGAAACATCTGTCTTCATAGTTTATCTATTATTGACCAAACGTTAAGGTTTATCCTGAAAGTACTAAGAAGACATAATTTCCCAGTCTTAGTTTATGAAGTTGGATGTTAACTCACCAAGGAAGACATTAAAGGCGGGTCTTGTTAGACTCAGCTCCAGATCGGAACACTGCGGTCCTATCAACCAAGACATCTGCCCCTGTCTCTTGCTCACACTGCACTTGCATGTGAAGAACAAACCTCTTCTGGACTTACTACTTATTAATACACATGTTAAATGAAATAGGTGAGGGAAGGGCTCCTGAAGACCCCCTCAGGATGCTTACTGTCCCTCCAGTCTACTTCCAACATATCTGCCCTGTGTCCTACTGCTCAGCCTGGGTGTCTCCACCTTGCTAATGAAAGCCCAACGAGGAAGAAGGCAGCTGAAACACCTTCTTGAAGTGAACTCTTGGATCTATATTGGTTCACATGACCTCAAATCCCTGTATCTGCGGCACATATTTTACTTCATATCAGAATTTTTTTTTTTTTTTTTTGGTTTTTTGAGACAAGGTTTCTCTGTGTAGCTTTGCGGCTTTCCTGGATCTCGCTCTGTAGACCAGGCTGGCCTCGAACTCACAAAGATCCACCTGCCTCTGCATCCCAAGTGCTGGGATTAAAGGCGTGCGCCACCACTGCCTGGCCTCAGAATATTTTATATCAAAATTTAGTTGTAAAAAGATGCATTTCCCCTTTACCTCTCCTCATTTAATTTCTTCTAAAGGTACAACCTACTACTGTTCAACTTCTCACAATCCTTCTCCCTCTGCTTCAAAACAGCTCCTACCAGCAAACACTGTCCCCTTTCAAAACAAGACTCTGGCTGAACCGAAAGCCACACTGTCTGACAGCAATTCTCTGAAGTACCACATTTCAATTGCTTTGCCACCTTTCAATTAGGAGACCTTTGAGGTGAGAAAGAAAAAGAAATAGAATGGGATCCAGGTGATGCTGAAAGCAAAATGGTGAGCAGGGCTGGGTTCAGAGACATCTTAGGACTATGGGGAAAAGCAGAAAACAATACAAAGAATTTGACTCTGTCTCATCTCAACATAGACATTCAGAACACGTGCATGTGAGTATTCCTGCATACTGAATTTAAGCAAGAAATGTCCAACCCACTAAGGTGATGGGGGCGGGGGGGGTGGGGGAGCGGTCTGCTATGATATGTCTTTCTAGAGGCTGCATGCTAACTGTCGGGTGGTGATCTATATTGGTCTTTCTGCTGGGAAAAAGGGGGCAAATGTGATTGTCTTAGTTAGTAGGGTTTCTATTGTTGTGAAGAGACACTGTGACCATGGCAACTCTTATAAAAGAAAACAGTTAATTGGGCTGGCTTACAGTTTCAGAGGTTTAGTCCATTATCAGCATGGTATGACATGCAGGTAGACATGGTGCTGGAAAAGGAGCTGAGAGTCCTACATCTTGACTTGCAGGCAACAGGAAGTGGTCTGAGATATTGGGCAGAATCTTGAGCATATATGAGATCTCAAAGTCCACGTCTTTAAACAAGGCCATACCTCCTAACAGTGCCACTCCCCTTGGGAGTCATTTTCTTTCCAACCACACCATAGTGATTTAAGTAAAAAAGGAAGGTGGCTCAACTTTGGGGCTGGCTACATCTTAAAATGATACCATCAGGACGACTCCATACCTCTCTGTTATGGTCTACTTTCTTCTGTGTGTCCCAGTCTTAGGCAGAGATTCCACTCTGCAGGGCAGAGTGACAGCAGATTCACACACTAGAGTCCAGGCCCTGAACAAGAGAGACAAAGTGTGGTTTGGATGGAAAGTGCTCACCATAGGCTTACCTCTTTGAACACTTGTCCCCCGTGGGTGGGACTATGTAACCTATAGGAGGCAGAACACTGCTGGAGGAAGTCTGTCATTGGGGGTGGGCTTTGGGAGCGTACAGCCTTTCCTCAATTATAGTTTCTATTCTTTGCTTCCCATCCTGTGGCTGGAGATGGAATCGTTCAGCTTCCTGCTGCAGCCACCTGCTGCCATGCCTTCCCAAGCCATTATCGACTCTCCCTTTGGAGCCATTTGTGAAAATAAACTCCCTCTTCCCTAAGTTTCTTTTGGTTGTGGTGGTTTTAGTCACAGCAACGAAAGTCGAACATAAGCTTCTGCTCATCATTCTGGGGTAAGCTGGGAAGGCATCCCACAAAGATGGGTCTCACTTTAAGGAAAGGGCATCTTTATGAATTTTAACTTGAGAGATTCTCTTGGATTATACCAGATAGCCCAAACACATCCACACAAGTGTCCTTATAAGGGGGCAAAGAGAGACTTATATAGTAAATGAGAGGGAAGCATTCCACCACTGGGGTGGAGATGGGTGGCCACCAACTGTGAAAAATTCCTCTGGAGCCTCCAGGGTAAATATGGCCCACTGATACCTCGACTTTGACTCCGTGAAATGGATTCCAGACTTCTGGTCTCCAGAAAAGGAATTTCAGTTGTTTCCTGCTGGTGTGTTTTGGTTACTTGTTCAGGAGCCATAAGAAGCTAACACAGGGTAATATGGATTATTCTGATTTGCTGAAACCCGAGTCACATGACCAAGCCTGAACCAATCACTGCCCATTGACAAGGCAGGCCCAGGTTAGAGAAGGACAGGAGTGTCCTCTGAAAAGAAAATGGAAGAGGAAATGGCTAGAATAAAAGGAAAGACATCCCAAGACACTTACTGCATGTGCGCAAGAACAAGGCAAAGGCTCGGGGTGTAAATCAGTGATGAAGCATGTGCCACGCATATGTAAGGCCCCGAGTTCTATCAGTTCCTTCACGAACCCCATAAAGAAGCATGTGAGGGAGAAAGTAGATGCACAGTGGACATTTAGATGCCAGAGTTTGGGATTATTAGTGTCGCTGAGTTTTTTGTTTGCTGTGATGATGCCGAGCAGCAGACTATTTTGGGAAAGTAAACTTTACAAAGTTTCAGTGACCTGAGGTCATTCTTGGCCCGGAAATATTAGATATAAAATTCCACAAATAAGCAATTCATAGTTTTAAAGCATATGTGTTTCTGAGAAGCATGATAAAATCATGGGCACGTTACAAAGTTCTTTCCAAGAAGTGACTCATTCACTTGTATAGTGTATCTACACAGTATATCTTGCCTTCCAGTAAAGCACATAGTAAATGTCCTGGTTATTAGCTCCGTTGTTATCCTAGTTAGCTGCACCTTGATGCAGACCACTTACTTGAGTGGGTCTCAACTGCAAGAACTACCTCCCTCAGATCGGCCTGTGGACACATCTGTGGGAAATTATCTTGATTGGTGATTGATGTGGAAGAGCCTTGTCTACTGTAGAAGGCAAACTAAAAACAATTGTCATATTTTACAGTAGAATAGTGATGCAGATAAACTGGATATTCCAGAAAGAAGCTGTAAAATAGTTGTGTAAGTGAAGAGGTCAAAGCTTTCCGCTCAGATAAGAGGGGAAAGTTTTGTATGCTGGGCTAGAGAGACAGCTCAGTGACTATGAACACTTGCTGGTCTTCTAGAGGACCAGGATTTGGTTCACAAACACCTATGACTCCAGTTTCAGGGGGATCTGATGCCCACTTCTGACCTCCATGGGCACACCACCACACACACACACACACACACACACACTTAAAAATGTGCATACTAAGTTCTATAATATTTATGCTAATAATGTATTTAGCCTCAAAAATACAAAGAAAAAGAAATGTCTGCTTGTTTTAATGCTATAACTGTATCTCTCCTAGATAAAGGGAGACCACTATACCCATCTCACACATATTATTATCGATGTAAATATACTGCGTTACTAGGAGATAATAATATTGCATAGCTATTTCTTAATCTTCTTTCTAATTATGTCTAAAAATACTATACCATCACTGTTTGCTTCAGTAACAACTGGGCCAGAGTGCACTTTCTCCAACTCTTCTGCTGGAGGCTGAGTTCAAGGACGGCTCGGCTTCTTCTGAGATCTTTCACACTGGGTAAGCTACTTACATCTTCAAGATATCGGTTTCTTCATATGCCGTAACAGGAAGGATGATTTTGCTGTATTCATTTTGAGGATTATCAACGAACACATGTGAAAACAGCAAAAGAAATGGCCTAAGGATGCCAGCACTGTCTTATCACTGATCCATGGTCCAGTGGACACAGCTTTTTCTCATTACTCCTTTTTTTTCAGCTTGTCCAACGACGTACTTCTACCTCTGGAGGTCCACTGTTTAGACGAAATTGTACACGGTTTTATTAAATAAGAAACACAGAGCCAAATACAGAGTTAAACGCCTAAGAGATCAGAGCACTAGCCAATAGCCTTTAGCTTGCCACTCGCTGCCGTTGCTTCCCAAGAGAGAGAGACCTACTTCCCGAGTGTCAGTCTTTTTATTGCCTTTCTGTTCTGCCTTCTCATTGGCTCTAAACCCAACCACATGACTTCCTCGTCACTGCCTGTCTATACAGACCTCCAGGTCTCTATGGTTGGTACTGGGATTAAAGGTTCGGGTCACCACACTTGGCTGTGTCCTTGACCACACAGAGACTCTGCCTGCCATGTGATGGGATTAAGAGCGTGTGCCACCACCATCGGACTTCTGGTTAATGGCTCGGTTTTAGCTCTGATCCCCAGGCAACTTTATTTATTAACATACAAATAAAATCACATTTCAGCACAAACAAAATATCGCCATACCACTGGTGGCTTCCCTTAGGTTCACCATGTGGGTTCTCAGAGAAACTGGATATCAAGGGTATCAACATGGTCACTCCCTTGCAGGAAGCATTGTGAAGTTTAAATAATATTCCGGTTAAGTCTTGCAGGATGCACCTACTTGTTTAGGTCCAAACTGATTTGGAACCTAAGGAGATTGCCGTGACAGGACCACTAACACAGCCCACTTCCGCAGCCCGAGATGGCTCATCCACATTTGTTCTGAAACTATCAGATTTTGTTTTGAAGGTTCACATAATTGGACCCACCAGTCTCCCTTTATTCTCCAGTGTGTATTCTCAAAAACTCCAGCGGATGAGTCAGGCATGCTCTCTCTTTAGGGACATTTTTCTAAGAGTCGAGGAAAACTGGCATTATTTACTCAAAATGAAAGTGTGGTCTCTGTTAAAAGCACATTAGCTTGGAGTTTCTGCAAGCCTGCAGCATCTTGTTCCTGTCGCTCACCTGTCTCTGGACCACTCAGTCATGCCACAGCAGTTCTAGGATCCTCAGGGATGTTTGTAAAATCCAGGGCTGGGTAGTACAGGCATTGGGGTTTGCATATATCTATGCCTGCCAGGAAATGTTAGAACTCAGATACAGGCCCCTCATAGGATTTGATTGCTAGTCTTTGGTATTTAATGAATATCTGCTTCTACCCAGGGTATTTGTCATTCCAAACATTATGCACTACATCTAAAATACCTTTTAACTAGGCTTTGGGGACTTAAGGAGACACAGTGCTAAAATACAGAGAGGTGAATTTTATAGTCATAATTTAAATGTTTTCTAAAATTTAAACAAAAGAGGTTTACTATTTAATGAGGAATTTTATCCACCTCATATCTATAATTTATACCTTTCACCTATCACAAGACCTCACCTACTCCTATTTAGGTACCCTGCATTCTGGAAATAGATGTGTCAGAACTCTAAATCATAACTGCAATGGGATTATGAATAATTTTTTCTTTTTTGTTTTTCTAGGCAAATTTCTTTAAAATGTTATACTTAAGAAATTTCATATTTGTGATATAAACATTTAGATTACTATTTTTAAAGGAAAAATTTTAAACAAGCAGTAATTGCAAATATACAGCCTAGTGTTTTTTTTTTTTTTTTAGCATATTAAACCTGGATGTATCTCCCTGTGGAAACCCATTTAACTCAAGATTCACGTGCTTACAGAAGAATGCAGTTGCCTTTACTTAGCAAAGGAGTAACGCTTGGAATTTTTAATCAGTTGTTTATTTCTTTTCATTAGTTGTGCAATAAGCCAACTTTATACTCAGTTTCAGGCCTCACCCAAAACTTACATAATGGGAACTGAGAACGATGTTGGTTAAAGAGCATTCTCTTACCTTTTCTCTTCGCACTTCTGAGAGTCAGGCATCTCTGCTAATGACCCAGTGCACACTTAGGGGAAGATCCTTCCAATGCTTTGGGATTATATTGTGGAGGTAGGAACATTCAGAGTCTAATCATAAATGTTTAGAATTCACAAATAATTGTGCATAAGACAGGGTAGAATATTCATAATTATTTTGTCTCCAGGGGTGGTATAATATATGCCTCTAATAATATATTAAAACTCCTTTAGGATTTAAAAAAAAGGTGATACAGAAGGCATGGTAGATGGCCGTGAGATTCAGCACTACAGGAATCAGTGTAGCACTTCTCATACTTAAGTCCATTTCTCATGAATGAATGAGGCACCAGAGGCTGATAGCCATGTGAAGGGGTCTTCTAAGTCTATTGTCTTCTCAGCTGGATAGGGGCATACTGGTGCCTCAGAAAAAGAAGGATGTGTCCCCAGAATCCAAGCCCATGATGAGAGGGTCAGGATTCAGCCAGTAGCAGGGCACCAAGGAGGATGGATGTCCGATAAGTAGTTATCAGTTCATACAGACTATCATTTGAAGGCTCTACAGTAGCAATGCCCACACCCCCTATCTCCTGACATCTTCCACCACTCTGCATAGGCAATCAGCCGAACGGACACAGTGATCATAACAGGGACTCAGCCGGGCGGTGGTGGCGCACGCCTTTAATCCCAGCACTTGGGAGGCAGAGCCAGGTGGATCTTTGTGAGTTCGAGGCCAGTCTGGGCTACCAAGTGAGTTCCAGGAAAGGCCCAAAGCTACACAGAGAAACCCTGTCTCGAAAAACCAAAAAACAAAAAAAAAAAAAAAAAAAAAAAAAAAAGGGACTCCAATGTAGCAAATATTTATTTCTACTTCTATTTATTTTCTATGACATGAAAATCATAGCTATAGTAAATGTATTGGTCTCATTCAGAGTTTAAATGTTACAAACTTTACCTTGCCTTAGCAGTAAAGATTATTTGATGCTTCCCATATCTTGTTCCCGTGTATCCCAAAACATCCGTGATAGGTACATTTTAATAGTGATTTTCATAAAATGCTGTGCATAAAGAAAGCACACATTAGATACAATGCATAGTGTGCTTGTCATCCTTTGGTGGTCCCCATTCAAGAAATCTAATCAGTGATCTTTGTAAACAAATCCAGGCCTCATCACTCACACGCAGTAAGCCAGTCCACATATCAGAAATGGGGTATAGTTAATCTTTCTTGTTTCATCAGTGAGGTCTCTAAAGCCAGCAAACCCCTTAGGAAGGGATCTAAGTAATTCGTTCTCTGTGATCTTTTTAATCAAATCTAAAAGTCCCAGGCTTGAAGAGCATGGCACGGAATTTTAACCCAGGCTGGCAATTCTGTATAGTGTTCGTCCAGCCTTTACACCCCAACTCAGAATCTATTCCTGGCCACTCCATCAGAACTACAGCCCTCATACAATGTCAGAAGTGGAATGAAGAAAAATCCCCAAGTGTGGCCATGGTGCCAAAGAGACATTTTTATTCACTTTAAATATTGAGGGATTCAGCTTGGCTTTTGAGTCTACCACATCCATCAAAGACACACTCTGTCATACACTTTCTTTTGTGATTTTAGTTCGTGTCCATTGCTACTGAAGTAGGCTCAGAATTACAGGGTTGGCAGCAATGTATCTTTGTTTCTTGCTGGGATAGCAGCAAGAACTTGTGTGGATTCTTCTAGCTGTGGCATGATGTCTCCTTAGAGACAGATACCTCTTCAAAGTTTGCACAGGTATGGACCAGGTAGCCCTGTGCATCTGACACAGTTAGTTTTTTCTCATCTGACACCTGCAGCTCTTCCCTTCCCCTTTTCTCTTCTGTGTGAATTCTAGTTGGATAACTTCCTTCATGGTGGGCACAACTAGATATAGCTCTCATTTCCTGGACTGATCTTTTTTTTTTTTTTTTTAATTATGTGGCTTTTTCAGAGGGGGGGAAAAACTTTATTTTTGTTAAGATTTTGAAATCAAAAGATAAATCATACAATTCATTTTGCTACTGAATATGACTACCTTTGGAAATGGAGATGTCCATTTGCTCCTTTCTTTTGAATTCCTAGTCTAGGTACAAATAGCGTGTCTTTGCTTAAGATGAACTTTCTAACTGAAGACACAGATGTACCTCTAAAGAACAGTGACAAGGCTGGGATTGACCGAGCACTATTGAACAGCAGCAGCATCACACAGAGGAGGCAAAAATCAATGGAGGACAGGATTAGTAAGAAAATCAAAAGCTGGCAACTGAGGCAGGTATTAAAGAATGGGCGGGATATTTAAGTTACGTTATATAGACATGACAGGACACAGATGGCGAGATTTCAGATGACACCCTCTACCCCTGGAATGCTGTGAGAGCTCCCCTGGGAGGAAGGGCTGGGGTGAGGGAAGAGTGATGTTCTGGAGAAAGTAGAGGGGGAAATTGTGCAGGAGAAGAAACAAGCCAGGGGACTCAGGCCAAAAAGGCTTGTGCCCTGGCTAATCCTTGGGGATGGTCAAGGACCGCAGAGGAGATAGGGGCTATTTCTAGGGGTAGGTGGCTATTTGGATTTTTCAATAATGATGTGGATATTACAGTGTAGTAGACATGACATTTTAATCAGCGTTTTCAGACTTTGATACGTCAGAGACTTGTTGACCCTCCCAGGGCTGGCCAGTTTCTAGAAACAGGAAGACATCCATTTGAAAATAATACCTTCCCTATGCAAACCAACCAACTGGTCCATGGTCCACATCCCAGATCCCCCACTTCAGAGCCCCATCATGCTCTGTGTTGCTGTTTCCCTTCTCTAGGTCCCTAGCATCAGAATCTAGGGAAAATCTGAATAATGAAGAACTCTGGAATTATCCCAGCTGGCTGATCCTGGGCTCCCTTACCCCACCTGACCACTTCCTTTCTTTGGAAATCACAGTGTAGATCAACACCATGAGCTTCCCTTCCCCGCTCTGTCCCCTGTCCCACTCAGTGTGATAACCTGCCTTCTTTCCAAGGGTCCAGGGCTTCCTTTGTGATGGTCCTTTCCATGTCTTTGCATGGTTAAAGCAAACTCCAGATAGCCTTAAAACAGAAAGCCACTGAACACAAAGAGACGCAGGGAGAGGATCTCTAGAAGGACAGAGTAAGGACTTGCGTAGTACACACCTCTATAAAACCAGTAAGAACAACAGAGAAATTACTGAAATTAGTCCTTCCCTTTAGGCCAGTCTAATTACCAGAACCTGCAGACCAACGATAAGAAGAGTGAGACTGGCGTCTTTTAAACTGGACCCAGCCCCGTTCGTCCTCCCATTGTTGAACACTAATAACTTTAAAGCCGCTGGAGGAGGTAGCCTGGGTTTGACATTGCTCCATCCCTATCTGCCTAGGCTCTGCTCTTATTCACAAGGAAGTTATGATTTGATGACCCCAGTGTGTTAAAAAAAAAATCAGTAGCATTGTTTGGGTGTCACCTCTGTGAGGGGCTGTACCATAGTTGTGAACAAAAGCCTGGCCAGAAACTTAAAAAGCAAATTTAGGGAACACAATTTCTTATGCAGCTTTGAAAAAAAAGTTTTATTTTACTCTGAGGTTTCTGGAGGTAATGCACAAGACGGGAAGTATGCATGTGTCCAAGAAGGAGGACAGCCTCTCACCTCTGACTGATCTTGAGAGCCTATAGTAGCAGAATGTGTATGACAAGGCAGTTTTTTTTTTAATTTGTTAAAACTTTAGTTGGAGTATATACATTGTAACAGGCCTGGGTCGCACAGGAACATTTTTTTAAGTATGCAGTGTACCTGGGCAGAGATCATTAGCACGAGGTGAATGGCTTACTAGTTCAAGCCACTAAAGAAATTCTCTGGGCAGCATTTTCTGAGTAGTAAACTAATCAGGCAGAGATTTCAATGACTTCTCATTAAAAAAAGGAATAAAGACCTTACAGAGTTAGTCTAGGAAAGTCCAGGAAAACAAAACAACTTCTCAGCAAAAGCTGAACCCCAGTGTGGGTGATAATCTTATTTCTAGAGTTATCACATTATATTACCTAAATTTACAGTTTTCAAAAAATATGCAAGACCCCAAAATAAACAGGAGCCATAGCAGCTATGCACAGAAATAAAACAAACAAGAGGGAGGTTCTGGAGGAGTCCTGGATGTTAGTGGGACGAGACAAAGACTCTAAAATAGTAAGAGCTATGTTCGCAGAACGAAGAGACACTGTCTATAAGTAATTAAGAAAGAGAAGGGGGACTACATTTTGATAACTAGAAAAAACCAACAAGGAAAACCCAAATGCATATATCTATATAGACAGACACATGTCCACACAAGCTCACACAGAGATTTAGTGAGACCTGCACTCGGGAAGCACAGAAAATGGAGTGAAGACACTCATGCGAAGAGCTTAGCAGAGAATATTTGAACTATCAGAACAAAAACAATGAGCAAATGTTTGATTATATCCATTGAGATTACACAGTCCAAGGGAAAGACGGGGCGGGGGGTTGGAGATGAACAGACACCTCTTTGACGGGGAGGAACTGGCCAGTGTGTGCTCACTGGAGTTCTGAGAAGAGAGGGAAAGGGAGAAGCAAGTCATGATCTGATGTATAGAAGTGAGAATGCAGTGAGAGCAAATTCCTGCTCCCTAAAAAATGAGAAAATTAGTCCCATGGGCTGTAATGGAAGGGCACTGCCAGTTAGTTACTTGAATCCACATGAAAAAACTAAAGAGTGTGGCCAAAAGTAACTGGCTATGTGGGTGTATATAATGATGATGTAAATGTTCAGTTTGTTACTCTGTCTCCCTTATGTGACTCCAAATAGGATGAGCACAACACCTGCAGACTTGGGTTGATGGGTGACAATGTATAAAGATGATTTACATGGCAGTTCCAGCAGAAATGAAGAAAAGGGAGTGGAACGCCCTGGGACAGGTGACATTCTACTGGAATTGAGTTAATATTAAGTAACTAGGTTGTTTTAAGTTAGAGTTCTAATGTTCTGAGCAACTACAAAGAAAAAAATTAAAATATCAATGTAATACATTATAGGGACAAAAACATAAGACAACAGGTGGAAAAAATGGCAGAACTTTAATGATTGTATTAGGTGAAGATTGATTAAACATGATAAAAAATGTAGGGACTTGCAAAAGAGATAAAAACCACGGTCTAAGCTACTCAACAGATACATTTTATATAAGATGAACTTGTTATTCTTACTGAGATACAGTGTGCTATGGAGCTTAGATCAACTCCAAACTTTCAGTCATCCTGCTTCAGATGCTGAAGTGCCGGAATCACAAGCATGGACCATCATGCCTAGCTCAGAATTTTAGATTCAACATCATAAGCAGACAGAATTAATAAGAAAGATTTGCCAGAAAAACAGCAATGAAAAGATTGTCAGTGTGTCTCCATCTACATCAATAACAAAGAAAATACACTTTAAAAACCGTCACATGAGGCTAGAGAGCTGAACTCCATGGGTAATGTGCTTGCTATGTAAGTGTGAGGACTCAAGTTCAAATCCCCAGCACCAAATGCTGCTGGACACAGAAGACTTTCCATATTCACAGTGTGCATGAAGCAGAGATGGGATTCTTGGAGCAATCTGGCTTCTAGACTAGCCAAATTGGTAAGTACTGGGTTCAAAAGTTATGTTTTTCATGCATATGCATGCATGTGCATGCATTTGCACATACATGTGCCCGTATATATTCCAAGCATGCACACATGCAAACACACCACACCTACATTAAAAATATATATACTGAAACTATGAAAGAAAGCCATTTGTCTCATGATATCAGGAAGTTATAGGAATTATAAATATGTACCCAAAACAAAAGAACCAAAATAACATGGATCAACTGACATAATTTACGAGAAATGTAGACAAATATAATAATATTAAATAATAATAATAATAATAAATCTCTGTGTCTAACTTTTAATAACAGATACACTAATTAGACCAAAGATTAATAAGGAAATAGAGACCTGAGCAATACTGAATGCTATTCTAGACATAACAGACATCGATAGGACATCCCATTTGGCTAAGGCAAGGCACACCTTCTCAAGTTCACAGCACTATTCTCTAGAATAGGTCATACATTCGGGCATAAAACAAGCCTTGACAAATGTAACGGTATTGAAATAATACATATTATGTTTTCCAATTACTATGGAATTACATGCAAAACCAGTAACAGAAGGAAATCACAAATATGTGAAAATTACAAAATCCTAAATGACCAATGGATCAAAAAAGGAATCACATGGGAAATTAGAAAATATTTTTAGTTGAAAGAGAATTAAATCACAGCATTCAAAACTTATGGCAGGCAGCAGAAACTGTGCTTCGAGGGAAATGCAGCTATAAACATACATAATTAAAACAAAATAAGGTCTTAAATCAGTAAGCTAAATGTCTACCTTAAGAAACTAGGAGGGAAAGGAGAGACTAAATTCAGAGCATGTAGAGGGAGGGCGACAGTAAACAATAGAGCAGAAGTAAATGAAACTGAGGAATAAGAATGGACTAGCTTGAGATGAGAGCTGGCTGGGAAGTTACACAGCAATGATGCAATTTGGATACAAACTATCTCCCTATGTATTTGAACACTTGGTTCACAGCTGGAGGCCCTGTTTTGGATGGTTGTGGAACCCATGGAGCCTCACAGAAGGAAGTGGGTCACTGGGAGTGGTCTTTGAGCTTTGATAGTTCAGCTCCACCCCCTGTCGGCTTCCTGCTTCCCGACAATAGCTAGATACTCTGTGACCTACTGCTTTATGCTACTGAAGCCATGGATTCTTTGCAATAACGGACTGTATTCACTCGAACTGTAAGCCAAATGAACCTTTCTTCCTCAAAGCCACTTCTTATCAGGTATTTGGTCAGCTAGCACACTTGTGGGTGTGTCTGTGTGGGTGTTTCTAGATACGATGGCAAGAACTGAGAGGGAAGAGCCACCCGAATATGGGAAGCAGTGTCCAATAAGGTGGGGTTCCCAACAAAGTGCAGAAGGAGAAACTTACATGCGTAAGCCTGAGGTTTTACCCTGGATATAACTACACATTCTTCAGCCTTTGAGCAGACTCACACCAGTGACTTCCCAGGGTATGGGGGACCAGCCTCCACCTTTTCCAGGGTTTCTATGAGGAGGAGAGAGGAATAAGGAACTTGTAGATAGAATGATAGGCCTAGCCAAGAAGAGGAAAAAAGACAGAAACACAGGATAGCTTTGGGAGGACCTGGATCAATATCCAATGGCCCAGAACTTTATTCAAAAGGGATATATATATAGATATAGATATAGATATAGGTATAGGTATAGGTATAGGTATAGGTATAGGTATAGGTATAGGTATAGATATAGATATAGATATAATGCCACAAGGAGAGCCAAAAGATCTCTGCCTTGCTAGATACAGCCAAGTGTAGACCCTTCCAAACACCTGGTACCCAGGCCCATGGTCCAATCATCCTCTTAATATAGCCCTGCTGGTAGAGCAAGCTCAGATCTCACTAGGAAACCTCCGTGGGCTCCCACACTAGGGAACTCCACTGGACAAGGTTGCTGCTTAGAGTTTGCCTTATGCCAAGCATTGACACAGAGCCACAGTGTTTATCACACATGAAACTCCTAACTGCTCCATTTATTTATTTGTTTATTTATTTATTTATCTTGAGGCAGGATCTTGCAATGAAGCCCAAGATGGCCTCACACTTGTGATTACCCCGCTTCAGCCATCCAAATGTTGGGATGTGCTACCATACCCAGCTCCTACTTCATTTTCTAGCAAGTGGAAATTATAGTAAATCTTATAGAATAAAGTTATGAACACCAGGGAGAAATCAAGGGAGATACCTTGACAGAACACCTCCTCCATTCATGTCACGTGTAGACATTGCCGATATGAAATATGTTGGTCAGATTCCTATCACTGTGAAAAGGAGGAAGGGGCTTATTTGGGCTCAGGCTTTCTGGGGTGTTGGTCTGCATTGGGTTGGCTCCACTGCTTTTTAGCCTATGGTTTGGCAGACAATCGTGGTGGGGAGCACATGGTGGAAAAAAGCTGCTTGTCTTAGGTGGTCGTGATGGGTCGAGGAACCCAATGCCCACTTCACTAGCACATCCCCCGCAGCCCGACACCCTTACAGGAGGCCACATCTCTTAGAACTCTACTGAGACTGGGGAGGGAGGGAGTTAGACATAAGAGAAACAAGGGGAACTGCAGCTGTGTCTTGGTAGCTGTCTCTCTTGGTCAGAGTGTCCCTTCGTGGGTACACACACGTGTGGAGCTGCACTTACGTTGTCCTACTGTATCACAAACTAGGACACTGGGGCCCTTTTCCAAGTGTGTGTGTGCGTGCCGTGTGTGCACCGATGAAAGTTCTGTTTCCCCAAAGGTTATGGCTTCACTACAGCAGCCTTTGTGGTTTTACCTTCCTTCCCCTTTGTGGACCTTTCAAGAGGACCATGGAAAGAAAGACTCTAAAAGGAAGAGCTAGCCCACCATGATATGGTAGGCAAAACAGGGTTGCCTTATCCTACGACTATGCCATCCACTTCAGGACATCTACAACAGAAACCAATAAGCTGTTATGACACACACACACACACACACACACACACACACAGAGAGAGACAGAGACAGAGATAGAGACAGACAGAGAGACAGAGACAAAGAGACAGAGACAGAGATCAGCTCTATTTCTCTCTCTTGTTTGCTCTCACAAACTATTCGCTTTGCTTTGCTTTACCTTGCTAAATAAACTTCTGCTTCAACCAACGATGCCTCAGCTGGATTCTTCCCTTTGAGGGTATAAAGGAGAAAGTTTCACCCAGGACCACCACCACCACCTCAAACACCAATGCGGGCTCTGAATCAATCCTGCAACACAGGAGCCTTTCGTGTTCAAACACACAAATACCATGCGAGGAATGTGATCTTTATCCGTCAGTCAATTCCTGGTGCTCTCTGTCTACTGGTAGCAAGAACAAATTTCAGCCCATTTGTGATTTTTCACCTCTAGGTTTGCATCTGCAAGCCCCAAGGAATTCCTTCTTCTACCTGCCCGGTTCTTAGTGTCTGTTTGATCTGGACAGGAATGCTAAGCACGCTGTCTGGCTATTCAGGAATCTTGAACAGGTTGTTTACACTGCTCTCAGGTCCTGGAAACCTCTTGTGACCTCAAGTCTTTCAATAAATCTGTGCTGTACTCAGGGGAAATGATGTTCTCTGCTAACTTCTGGACCACTGGGAATTTGGCCTGGATTTCCCCATTCATCGGCCGTGGAGAACCTCTGAGATCTGTCTTCCCCTAGGCTCATCCCTCACTTGGAGACACGGGTCCCCTCTGAAGTCAGATTCCCAAATCTCACTTCATTGGGTGAATGAAGTATAATTTATTTAACCATTCTCTTGTTGGATATTTAGACGGCATTAATCTTTCACTGTCAAATGTTATGCTGTCTGGAAGATCTTTGTAATGAAAGCTTAAACCATTTCCATTATTATTTCTTTAAGAGAAATTCTTAGAAGGGCAATTTATGTGTCAAAGAACATGCATATTTTAAAGGTTCCCTATGTGCTGCCAAATCACCCTGCAGAAATGTGACAATTTGCCCCTCACCAGCAGCTCTAAGAATTCTCACTTCCTGAAGCTCAGACCATTTAGCAATAAATTAGTCGTCTAGTTTGCGTCCCTGCTAAGTTTATTTACATGTAATTTCTATACCATTCATAACTTCGTAATGAAAACATACTTTGCTAATGTGTAAGTGTTGAACTGATTTTATTTGAAAACCAAGTTATGCGTGAACCGCATGACCAGCAGTGTACTGCTTGGTACGATTTCATCAAAGTTAATGGTCAGTTTTTGTTTTTATACTTTATACACTCTACACTAAGTAAAGATTTGGGATTTTTAAAATTTCCTGTAAAAACAATGAGTGTTTTCTGGGAGGGAGAATGACCCTCCAATGGAAGTCATACTCTGGTGGCCTGCGTCTGTGATTATGTGAGGTCAAGGGGCAAAAAAGTTCTTTGCAGATGTGATTAAGTGATAGCCCTTAATTATACGTTAAGATAGGGCTGGATCCTAAACCATTTGTCAAATGGATAGTTGGCAAGATTGCAAGTATGAGAGGGACCAGGGTTCTGCTGTCAGCTCCCCATGCAAGGACTGGCTCCTCAGAGCCCACACTGGCAGCCAGAAGAGAAATGAAGACTTCAGTCATGGACTGGAAAGGACCTGGATTCTTCCAAAAGCCTGATCGGGCTTCCAGTGGATTCTCTGCAAGCTCCAGTAAAGAACCCAGTGTCATGACACCCTGACATCTGCCCATGCTTCTGAACATGACTAACATGTGCTCTTTCAGCTGCTAAACTGTGGCATTGGCTACTGCAATGGTAGAGAGTAAGTCATTGGATGCATGGGTGACATAAAATATAAGTACTGAAAGAGCAGATGAAGCCAATGTGATTTCAGAGTGCAAAGTGTCATTTTACTGTCTCCCAAAGACTCACAGAATCCTAAGTCCATTTTATTCCAAATCTCTCTTGGATATTTTTTTTTCCAGAATAGTTTGTCCAATCTGTAGCTTCCAAAGTGAGATGATGACGGGATGTGCCCATCACCTCTGCCCCTGTTGAGCATTAGCTCACCATTTTCAGTGCTCAGTGACTGCTTTATGCTCGGGAGCATTTCCTGTCTGGCACACACACCATTACTCATGTTACCCAGTGAATTCACCAGTGTAAGCACCTGCATATATTCATTGTATCTCATCAGAATCTCTAACATCTCTTTAAGTATTGTTTTCTCCTAGGTTCTACAGCTAATAAAACAGAAAGACAGGTAGTTATGGAAATAAAAACTGACTAGTCTTCTAGAAGTTTACATCTAAGTTTGTAGTTTGCCACTCGAAACACATTTCCACTTAGAAACAATAAGGAAAAAAAAATCATCATGACTCACAACACCAGCCCACAAAACCTACTTAATTTAAAGTTTACTCAAACTAATCTTAGAACAATTTAACTGTATTTAAATAGCATTTATTTTTCCCATGGGAAGACACATTCAGTTTTCAAGTTTGTAATGGAAGCTTAAGATCTGCCTAGAAAACTTGACCCTTCAGAAGTGGCATTCAGGACCAGTAAGCCCGCTGAACCGCAGAGTGCACATTCCCGCATTTAAAGAGCCCTTAGTGTGCCCTTGGGCCACTTCTTCTTGTTTGTTTCAGCTCTCTGCACCAGGAGCTCCAGCTGTCCCCATAGCAGCCCTTTCGTCCTCTCTTGCTTGCTCCCAACTACTCCCATTGCATCAGGGTTCTGTAATTGGCAGCTGCACACCTATCACCCTCAATATTTAACTTCCTAAAAGGTCTAAGTGAGAATCGGGACTCAGCTCCAGACACCCCAACTGTGCGTGTGATGTCATTACTAAAGGTGATGCGATGTAGCCAGAAGTTACCTGTGATCTTTCAGACATATCACACATGTATCTGTCTTGAGGATGCCACATCCCCTCCCTCTGTTATTCCTTTGTGTCTTCCTCTTGTCTACTGGACTGAATAAATGGCTCAGTGGTGAAGTGTAGCCAGAAGTTTTTCTGTGTCCCACCTGGTCCATAGCTGCTCAGACCGAAGTAAACACACAGAGGCTCATATATTAATAAAAACTGCTCGGCCATTAGCTCAGGCTTACTACTGATTAGCTCTCACACTTAAACTAACTCATTTCTGTTTATATATATGTTGCCATGTTTTCTGTGGCTTTACCTGTGTGTCATTACATGCTGTTCCCTGAACAGTGGGCTGGCTTCTCCTCACTCAGCCTTCCTCTTCCCAGAATTCTCCTTTGTCTGCTTATTCCACCTATACTTCCTGCCTGGCTACTGGCCAATCAGCATTTTATTAAACCAGTGTACAAAAGCATTATTCCACAGCATTTCCCCTTTTCTATTTAATTAAGAAGGAAAGTTTTAACTTTAACATAGTAAAATTATATATAACAAAACAGTTATCAAGCAAGAATTACAGTTAAAATATCTAGTCTATTTATATTTGGCAAATTCAAAGAAAATATTCTATTTGTCCTGTATTTGTGAGTCTAAGGTTTCATATCTAACTTATCTTTTATTATAACTAAGGAAAATTAAAACTATCTAGTCTAACTACATCAAAGACCTCAGAAGGATATATTACCTAAGTAAACAAGAAGAGCATTGTAAGCAACTTCCAAAAATCTAGAATGACAGAGATAGCTGACTGCCTATACAGTCACCCAAAGTTCCTCTGCAATGTTGGGGTATCCATCTTCAGCCCATAGTGAAAAGTACCTGCTATTCTTGGGACCCAACTTCAATTCCCAGAGCTCACATCCATAACCACATGTAATTCCAGCTCCAGGGCATCTGGTACCCTCTTCTGGACACCATGAACACTGTACACACATATACAAACCCACACACAGACACATACACATATATAATTTAAAGAAAAATACTAAAATATATAAAAAGTGTCTTATCTATTTTATGGCTGGGCACATGTGACTGATGTTCGGGATGCTTTTCCTTGGAGTCCCATCCTGAGTTCATACCCTCTACATCTTACCATCCCCCATAGAAACTCACTGCTATTTTTTAAATGAGTTAGGAACACAAAAAATGAGTAATTGTAAAAATGGATTTAGAATCCCAGTTGTTGAATGACGGAGGTGAGTTATGATTAAGCAGGGAGAGCATGTCAGATATGGTAAATATGGTTAGAGAAGATGCTGGACTGATCCATAGTCAGGATGGAAGGCACAGAGCTGGCTCATACTGAAGACAGCAGAAGGTGAACTATTAAAAAGTAGTTGTGGAACAGATGGGGTAGGGCCTTCCTTGATGCCTCCAGGATGAAGACTTTGGAATTCATTCTGAAAGCAACAGGGAGCCATCGAATGCTTTGTTAAACCAGGCATTTAGCAAGACTAAATTGGCAGCATTATGGAAGACAGACACAGGGCTTATTAAGACAATATTTTGGTCATATGGGGGCAGCAGGTACAAATGTTGAAGGCCCACCTTGAACAGATAGCAACAACATAAGCAAAATCCACAGCTGTCTCAACACTGATTCACATTCCTGGGGCGGGGGTCTCGGTTTTATTTCCTGCAGAAAGATACTCTAGTCACATCAAGTGAAAGGAATCTGACGGTGGCTTCTCTGGGGTTCGAGGCCCATCACGTGAGGTGGGACAGAGAGAGAAGAAAGGCAGGAGTGGGCAGCACTGCTCTACCCTTCTGACCCACATGGGAGCTGAGGAGTCTCAAGGTCGTACCTCCTGGGTAGACATGCCGCACTGGACCCTCAGTCAGAGTTTGGGTGGTCACTGTCCCCACAGAATGTTCCCCATGAGAAGCCTTCTCATGATGACCATGAGAGAGCTGGGAGGCCCTTCTCTCAGACCTTGGGACCATGGGACCTTCAATCAAAGGACCATGGGAGATATCAGATACTTCCTGACTCACCACCCCAGAGGACACTGGGGAAAATGTTTCTGCCTCTTATCATCGCCCCATGACCAGAGGTTTTGAACACTGAGCTTTCGGCCTGCCTGCATTTTGTTGTCAGGGACTGGGAAGGTTCACTGTGAGTGTCCCCTTCCGGGAATACCCCACTCTCCGGGAAGATGGGGCTTCAAATACAAATAAGTGAATTGGGAGAGCCAAGGGGCACCCTGGGTAGTCAGCGGGATTAGGACCTTGACATACTTGGTCGGTACATGACTCTAGTGACCTGACAGCATAGATGTAGAGAGAAGAAAGGATGGAAAGAAAAAAAAGTGTTTATGAGACTGACTTAGAGGGCATCTGGCTCCATTCTGTGCTGCTCTCACGGGACACCTGAGACTGCGTAATTGATTTTTTTTAAATTAATGTATTTGTTTATTTTGTGTGTTTGTGCATGGGCACTCATGTGCTACAGCGTACATAGGAAGGCCAGAGGACAACTTGAGGGGCTTGTCTCTCTCCTTCTACTGTGTATATCCTTGAGATTGAACTCAGTCTTGGTGGCAAGTACCTTTACCTACCCTCTCACTATCCCTGGAAGACTGGGGGATTTGCAAAGAAATCATTTGTGGAGGCTGGGAAGTCTAGGGGGAGGGGCTGTCATCGTGTGGCCTTCTTGTCCTGTGTGCTACATCAGAACATGGAAAAGTGAAAGAATGTATATATGAGAGCAGGGATTGGGGGGCGGGGGAGGAGGTTAAGCTCACCTCTTTTATAACAAATACCTTTCGTGACAATGAACCCAGACCCATAACAATAACAGCATTAATACATTCCTGAGGACAAAGCGCCTTAGCCTAATCACCTCTTAAAGATCCCACCTCTCAATACTGTGGAGTTTGGGTATGAAATTCCCAACACACGAGCGCTGTGGAACACACTCACACCCTAGCAGACTATCGCTGCATGTTGTGGATAGCACACTAAAGGGATGTTTTTAAGACTTTGAGTCGGAATGGATAGGGAATAAATAGCATTGTGTGGATGATGAAAATAAACAAAAACAACAGGAAAGAAAAACAAAACAAAGAAACAACCGCCTCGTCCTGCCCAATGGCTTGATCTGCTTGAACTTGAGAGACAGCAAACACCTTGACTAAACGACACAGATGGAAAGCGCGGTCTACGGATGCCATCTCCAGAGGATGAGTTCTCTTGGTCCAACTCACTGAGCATGGTGTGGAAATGAGTCTACCCATCAGTTAATCAGTTAGGCTGACGGGATGACTAGACATAATCACTGGGCACTCGGGTAGGGTTTGGCCTTTGGCAGTTGGATGAAGATAGTCTCCGGTGAAGACAGAATAAAAGCCATAGATTAGTGATCGTGGAATAAGACAACCTTCTCTTCTTGTCCTCGGACTGTTTCTAAGCTATCCTGCTTTCAGCATCCTGCTGTTTTTTCACCTAGAGACTATGAGGACACGCTGACAAATTTTACTATACTATTCATTTTCCATATTCTTTATCTGTCACCCTAAACCTCTATCATCTCCTTGTGACAGTTTGCAATTTCTTAAATTACTATGAATCTTCCGCTACTTACAATTTAAATTGATGACTTCCCTTTCAGGGACGCACATGAGACCCCTTGGTGAGTCTTAGAAAGCACCCTCCAATTGCACGCAATATGCTTGTGAATCATCTTTCGGGTGGCTTATTTCCTGGGATGCTTTCCACAGATGGCTAATCTTGCCCATTTTAGGTTGATTTCTGTTAGCTCTAACCTCTAAGCAAGGCATCATCTGACTGTCTTAATTTTAGGTTATACATTTTGTTGCTGTTTTTTCTCTAGCCTTCCTTTCTGAATTTCCATACTTCTGGCATTTTCCAGAATTCAAGATGAAAGATAACAGGGTAGGTAGTGCTGCTTTCATTTTGTAATATATTAGGAATTTGGGGTGTGTGTGTGTGTGTGTGTGTGTGTGTGTGTGTGTGTACACATACGTGCGTGCATGTGTGCCCACGTGCATGTGTGCGTGTATTACAGGGGTATGGAAGGTCAATACATAATACTTTTTCTTTCTTTCCTTTCCCAGTTTCTTTTCCCTGCCCTTGTAGAGAATTAAGAATCCAACATTGGAAAGATAAGCTATGGTTTTATCAGAGTGTGTAGAACAGTGCCTGGAACAGAGTAAGTCTGATGGCATAGGCCTGTAGTCCCAGTCACTCAGAAGCTGAGGCAGCAGGATCATAAGTTCAAGGCCAATCTGGGCAATATAGTAATTCCCTGTCATATCTGTATCTATATCTATATCTATATCTGTATCTCTATATCTATCTATCTATCTATCTATCTATCTATCTATCTATCTATCTATCTATCTACCTACCTCTACACACACACACACACACACACACACACACACACACGTATTTAAAGGGAGAGGAACTGGATAATATACCTCAATGGCTGAACAACTAACTACCTAGCATTCACAAGGCCTTAGGTTCAATCCCCAAAATGACAATAAACAAATAGCAAATGAATGAATAAAATCACACAGTTTTACATGCAATCAAAATGCCTTCCTGATACTTTCCTGCAGAACTAAACTAACCCCATCCTCTCCCTGGAACAGCAAGCCCTTCCATGAAGGATGAAAGGCTGCATCCCTGCTGCATCCTGGCAACAGGCCAGGGCCCAGGGAGACCAGGAGAGCCTCCTGCGGGGCAATCACTCTGCCTCTCACCCAGAGATGTTGTTCTGAGAGTAGCCACCTCATGGGGCGAAATACCCTGGGCTAAATTCTCCTTTCTAACCTTCGGGGCTCTTTCAAGTCAATGATAATAAAAGGTAAACAAACGATCAAATAGGAGCTGTGCACCCCGGAGAACACAGGTAAAAGCATTTTGTCACCATTTCTTAAAACGGTGGGAGAACACACAAAATATATGGTCTACCATGTGAACATTTTTTCCCTTTTTTCTCCAGTGTTAGTGACAGAACATGGGGGTCTTGGGCATTTTGGGTGAGAACTCTACTATCAACCCTTGTCTTCATTTACTTTAAACCACACAGCTCTGAGACATTAACTGGGGGTATTTCCTTGTGCATCTGTCACTGTCATACATGACCAGAGCTCTCTTCATACTGCAAACCTGAAAGACAATCCTCATCCAACGACCCCACCCCTCCCAGCTCATCACCTCTGGCAACCTCTGTTCCACTTCCTGTCTCGGTAGGTTTAACTTTACAGACGGCGCCGGCGCGGCGGCGGCGGCGGCGGCGGCGGCGGCGGTCTAAAGTCAGGCTCATCACAAAGGCATGTCGCATGGGAGGACAAAGCTCAGACTGTGGTAACATGGGCTTCTACGTTCTGGATAGTTCCCTAGAGTTAAACTTGTTCAACCTCTTGTAGCCAACACTGGCTCCTCTTATCCTCCCTGCCACTCCTACAGAGGTGGATTGACCCTGAAACTGAACGGTGGGCAAGTAGTGGGAAGGGGAGGGGTGGATGCTCCAGACAGGCAGATCAACATGGCATGTCTAGAAGGGCCTGACTAAAGCATCCAGCCTTCTCTTGGACAGTCTAATTCCTCCAAGGAAGAAGATATGGGATGGAAGTGAGAGGGACCAGGAGCCTCCCGATGATGTAAGTCCGCTTGGGGACTTAAGGCTAGTGATGGTCAGGGTATGTGGATAAGAGGCCTGGGCATTTAGTCTCACACTCATGAAAATTGTCATCCGAACCACACAGAGAGAACTCGGAGCTATGATGAGTTGGTCAGATGATGCCGATTATCTGGAGACTTATGTCATCGTCTCATCAAGTCATGTTTACCCACCTCACAGTAGAAAGGAAATACATCGACTGCCCGGAAGCCGATTTCTGACAGATTGCATGCCTGTGTTGATTTCTCAGCTGGTTTTTAGTATCACAGAAAGAGTGAGCTACAACCCTGCTGCACAGGCTAAAGAGATTATCATCCTCTAGAGCTCACTTTGTCAGCCCAGACTGAATCATCGGCCTGTGTCAATGGCTGTCTAGATAAGCCATGTTAAAAACACTTCCAGAGAGTGGAGGCAGCAGAGAGCAAACAGGAAGGCGTGGAGTCAATCTCTCCTCAACAAGAAATGCCCCTATCATGTCTCAGAGTAACAGGGCCTAAAATGCTTCCCGGCCCTTCTTTTTCTCTGGAAATTGTTCAGTTTTGGCTGAAGCAGAAGCCAAAAAAAGATATACTAGTGACTGGTACTTGCTGGGAGCTTGGTGAAGCAGGTGGCCAAAAGAAGGCATTTCTGTTACAAGAAGCATTGTCTATTCCAGATTTAAAAAAAAAATCAGCTTCTATTACCAACACATGAAGGCTAGCATTTAGGCTTTGGTTAACGTTAATTGGCTGACTGTGCCTCACCTGGGCACCAGAGTAGAAATGACCCTGTAATCAGGGGTACTTGTGAGCCAGTCCTGAGGGTTAGGAGGGGCATGCCTGGTACTGCCTCCCTTGTCTGGAGTATAGTAGTGGGGGCAAGGGAAAGATGCCCTCCCCTGTTGCAGAATATTCCTTTACACCGTGTGAAGATGTATCACTGTGATTGGTTCAATAAAGAGCTGAATGGCCATTAGCTAGGGAGGAAAAGGTTAGGCAGGACTTCTGGGAACAGAGAACTCTGGGAAGAAGAAAGAAGGAGTCGCCAGCCAGACATCGAGGAAGCAGGATGGGCAGTGCAGAGTAAAGGTAACCAAGCCATGTAAAAGAAGGTAGATTAAAAGATATGAGTTAATTTAAATTATAAGGCCTAATGGGACAAGCCTAAGCTAAGGCTAAGCTTTCATAATTAATCATTAGTCTCCGTGTCTTTTTTGTGAGCTGGTGGCCCAAAGAAATATCCATCAATACGCTCCCCTCACCCCTATCACTTCCAGCTGGTGAGGGAGCTAACTCCCCTTTTACCAGCTGCAACACTTGGGAAAGCAGGCCCTGCACCTCATCTGGGCAGCACAGCAGAGCTGACCCTGTTGACATCGGCAGGGGTGAGCAAGGGAGATATGGCCCCACCCCTCCTCTGCCACATGGTGGTGTGGGCACAGGAGAGATGCCCCCCTCACTCCTCACCACCTGAGGCAGGTGGGAGAGCTGGCTCTGAGGTTATAAGAGTGGGAGATCTGTCCCTGCCCTTCACTAGTGGCAGCACTCGGGAGAGTGGCTTCTGCACTTGGTCTGGGCAACACAGTAGAGCTGGTCCTGATGATGATGAGGTGTGGGAGAACGGACCCTAAGGACATGAAAGCAGGAGAACTGGCCCCACCCCTTGCTCATTACAAGGGGTGAACAAGCCAGGGCAATGCTGGAGAGATTACCCTGATGGTGAGGATGGGGGCGGGAGGGGGGACTGGCAGCTGACCTACTCTGTAACTACCCAGGCCCAGAACCAAGGTTATGTGTTGGCCCACCCCAACCCCAACATCCACCACATCTGTGATCTACTGGAGCACATGAGAGGGACCCAAAGCTGCAGGATCTCTACAACACAGCATTGATAATATAGCAGAAACCAGAGGCCTTGGACCAGACCAATGACTCTTTGCAATGAACACTTGCAAGTAAAGACGTATGGATAAAAACAGGGAAAAAGCAAGAAACATTATGTGACTGAGAACTTTCCAAAGACTTCGAGAGTTTTAGATAGGCATAGATGGAAATTGTGCATCCTCTGAAGTTGGGAATCTGAAAAACAACCAAGGGGTGGGTTTCCTGAAAAAACACAAGTGACCCCAACTCTCTAAGATGGAACTTACACAGACACAGCCTCAGCTTTCTCCAGGGGGTTCTCTTCTTAGAAGACTGAGTTACATTTGGTTTCCAAGAATCTTAAAAAGAACAGGTACAGGGGTGGGAATATAGCTCCCTGATAGAGTTCTTGCCTGGCAGGCATAGTTCCATTCTCAGCATGGAAAAAAAAATGAATAGGTCTGTGCCCTAGTTCCATTTCTGTTGTTGTGCTAAAATACTCTGACAAAAAGTGGCATAGAGGAGGAAAGGTTTATTCGGCTTTACAGTTCCATCACTGTGGGGAAATAAATGCAGGAAGCTCGAGTGTCGAGTCCCATCACAGCCACAATCAAGAGCAGAGAGGAATGAATGCACCCTTGCTTGCTCACCTGTGTCTTCCTCGGCTGCATATCTCCACTCTTGCACAGTTTAGGACCCCTTGCCTAGGGAATAGTGCCACCCACAGTGGGCTGGGTTTTCCCACATCAATTATCTTCAGACAATCACCAACAGTCATGTTCACAGGCCAACTGACATGGACAGTCCTTCCTTGGGACCCTTCAGGTGATTCTATGCTGTGTCGCGTTGACAAGCAAAGCTAACTGTCACAGAATGCTACTTAGGCTACGATGTAAACAGTTGGTATTAAAGAAAAGCTGTTCCCAAGAAACTCACCCTTACAGTTTATCTATGGGTTTGTTATCAATCAGTTTGCTCTACCCAGACAGAAATTGGGAATAGGCAAGGAGAAGCTTTTGAAGTACTGATCTGTGGCCACTTTGGTTCCCTAGGTATTGGGCAGTAGCTAGCCAGGACAGCAGATAGATGGGAAGAGCAGCAAGTGTCCTTTAGCTTTGCAATCCTCTGGCAGGCCTCTGGTGTCAGGATCCTTGGTGTTAAACTCTTATGTAAGCCTAAGACATTGCAATTCCTTAGCCATAGTGACAGCCAGCCTTAGAGATGATTGGCAGCTCGCTGGAATTCTTCCATTGACTAGTTCCTAACAGGATCCCTGTCTCTGGTTTCTTACAGCCCTTCCCCCTCCTCAAGCCTCAGTACTCTCTCATGATCCTCTACCCTGCCTGCTTGCCAATGGCTCATCCGCAGCTCAGGCTTCCATCACTGCCAGGGCTGGTTTGCTGTCACCGCCCTCACTACAGCTCTGCTGTCCCTGGTGCTTTTTTCTCCGTGTCACCAGCCCAGCCACAGTGGGCTAGAAAAGACCACTTGGCATACGTCTTTTTTAGGGGCCTAATGTTGTCATACCAGGGGAGATAACACAGAACAGTGTCTCCCAGCCAACTCGCTAAGTGAGCCTGATCAGCCTGCTTATCCAATCAGAGAAGAGGTGTGTAGACAAATCATAGTCTTGCTTCTTTAGCACCAGAGAGACCATCTCCCTGATAGGCCACCAGTGTCCTTCCTCTGACTTAAGTAGAAGCAGCGGCAGGGTCATTGTAAGTTCCCTGTGGCTCGTGATAGCGAAGTCTGGTACAAATCGTTTCAGACGGCCTTGGTGAGGCCTCCTCATTCAGGAGCTGGGACGATCAGCTGTGATCACTGTTGCTTTCTGAAGGCATCTATCAGTAGGGTGCTCAAGATGGCTGGTGTAAGGGTGGCCCAATCAGCATTGATTGACAGCCTTTTTGCTGAAGGTAGGCAGGGCAGCATGGGAGAGTCCAACAGCTGCTAGTGACAGGGTCACACTGTCCCCCCCTGCAATGTCTTCTCTTATTTTGGGAAAATGAACATCAGGAGGAGTGTTTGTGATAGGAACTTGAAGAACTTGTCAACGCTGAAGGGGATTGAGCTGTGCCATTGCCTCAGCAAGGAGAGTCTCTCTCCTCTGTCTCATCTTTACAGATGTTGTTGTTCTCTGACAGATGTTCCTCATGTATAGTCCTTACTGCAGGGCGTGGCAGCAGAAGTCCCTAGATCCAGCTACTGAGGAAGTTGAAGTGGGAGGGTCATTTCAGCATGAGAATTTAAGACCAAGGGAACACATGAGATAGTCTCTCTTCCATCCTTTCTCTACACATACACAAACATATGATAAATATAATAACATATATGTGTGTGCATATATATATATAACATAGATGTAAAGCATGTATATTTCTTTTTTAAAGTATGTGTGCGCATGCATTGGTGTGTGTGTGTGTGTGTGTATGTGTGTGTGTATAGGCAAAATGATAACCTTAGGAAGGCCATTCACCTGTGAGACATGGTCACTCATTAGTCTGAAGCTTATTAATTAGACTAGCTCACTAGTGAGCCCCAGGGGTAATCCTGCCTCCACCTTCCATGTACTGGCATGACAAGTGAGCACAGTCACATTTCCCATTATTTTTCATAGCATTCTATGGACACGTGGTATTTTGTCTTCATACAGGACTAAGGGCTCTGTACCTTGAACACTAGCCTGGGACAATAACATTTCTCATTCAAGACTGACTTCAAGAAGGACCAAGTAGAGATTTTGGCTTCTACTTTGGGGTGCAGGATCTGTTCTGTTTAGCAAGGATGTTCTGTGAGGGGAACGGAAGGTAAACTCAGAGGAAGGACTGGCCCTCTGGGCATCTTTCCTCCCACTGAAGAGCAGTGTCCTACTTCCCAGCTCCTCAGCGCTCTCCCAGCCCCAGGGCTGGCTCAATTAGCCTTTGAATCTTCCTTAAGAAACTGCACAATGCTACAAGGCAGTTGACCTGGTGGGCCTTGTTGCCAGATGTGGTTTGCCTCCACAGACCTGAATTACAAATATCTCCCATGGCAAACCTTCTTGTGAGACATTTTATTCTCTCTAAAAGTTCTGACACAGTTTGAACAACTGCCCTTCTGAGACAGGTCATTTTTACCATTAATGGACTTTTTAAGCTGATTTGCCACTCAGCTAAATAAATAAGTGGAAGGGGAAAAAGGCTTAAAATACATTATTTTTGACAAGAATCAAATGAGTGTTTAGAATTTGGGCCTTTTAGACAGGTGGTCTACTATGGTGAGCACAAAGAACTATAAGAATTTGAGAGGATCCCTCTGCTATAAATTATTGTTTTCTAGGTATATTTTGCACTCAGTTGAATTTCCACTAGTGCGAATGTCATGCTCACGGTGTCCTTGTGACATCCTGCCTACCTTCATGGGTTGTTGGTGTCTAGCTAAGGCAAGGTAGATGTGGGGGGCCCACAGAGGCCTTACTCAAGGTTAGAGAATCTGAGCTTGCTTTACCCAGCAGGGCTGTATAATAAGATGATTTACCCATGGGTGTGGTTACCAGGTATTTTGAAGGGTCTACACTTGGCTGTATGGTGTGCTTTGATCTTGAAAGGGGGAGGTCTTTTGCCTCTCCCCTTGGCAGTGTATGAAGAGTCCATTAGAATAACTCTCAAGGTGACTGGGTATTGACCCAGGGCTCTCCTGAAGCTATCGTGTGTCTCTGTCTTTTCTGTCATCTCCTCTTATATTCTGTCTAATACTTCCTCATTCCTCTCTCCTCTCCCCGAGAACCCTTCAACAAGCCAGAGCTGGACTCCTATAGGTAGAACCAACACAAAACCTTCAGGAGAAAGAATGTTTTGGAGTTCTGCCAGTGTGTACATTTCCTCGCCTTTAAAGGGGAGAAAACCGTATTTACATCCCAACAAATATTTTAAGATTAAAATGACATGGCATGTGGGAGAGCTGTTGCCTTCAAAGTAGAATCCAACAGTTCCAGGTGACACCAAGTCTGGAGTCAAGGAGGGCCCCTTTCTGTTGCTAGCCCCCACTTCCTCACCCTGTGATCTTGAGGCAGCTACCTGAATGCTTTCAGGTTCAAATGAGGTACTGTCAGGTAAAGAGTATAATATTGTGTTAACCTCAAGACGTGTGTGTGTGGGGGGGGTTTGTTTTTGAGTTTTTGTAACTAGTTTGGTTGAGTACACATTCCATATAGTTCATTCATTTAGAATGTACATGCTAAAGTTTTTAGTATACCTATGTGCATGTATAGCTATCAACATGGTCAAATGGAGGACATTTTCACCACCTTAAAAAGAAAGGCTCCATTGTTTACCCATTGGCTTTCCATCTCCCTATCCCTGAACTCTAGTCCTAAGCAAGGCCTGCTCTACTTCCTGTCTCTATGGATTAATGTTTCTGGACAAGCCATGCGAATGGACTAATAATATACAGCTGTGTGCATTGGTTCTTTCACTTAACATAGTGTTCTCAAGATTGGTCATGCTACAGTAAGTATCACAGCTTTAATCCTTTATCTGGCCAAATAATATTCCAATGTGTGGATATACCATGTTTTGTTTGTTTGTTTGTTTTTGGTTTTTAGGGTTTTTTGTTGTTGTTGCTGCTGTTGTTCATTCTCTATGATTCTTCAATATGTTAAAAATCATTTGTATATTTCCATTTTTTTGGCTATGGGGAGAAATACTGCTATAATCATTTGTACAAGAGCTTTCTAAAATTTATACTTGTGGGCTGAAGTGAGTACAGCCATGGGATGTTCTTCCAGAGCACCCAGGTTTGATTCTAGAATCCACATGTTCACAACCATCCGTAACTCAGTTCCTATGGGTCTGATACCATCTTCTGGTTTCTATGTGCATTAAGTACACACATGTTACACAAACATACATCTAGCCAAAACACCGATATACATAATAAAATAATTTTAAAAAGAAAAGTTCTAAAAAGTAAAAGAGATGGCATAGTGGTTAAAATCTATGTTCATTGACTTCACACACGTGAACTAGCTCTATTATGTAGAAAAATTTTGTAATAATTTTGCATTCTCCCATCTGGCAGTTCCCAAATAACCACTCAGAGGCTAAATATTACTTATACATGCTTGGCCAGTAGCTCAGGCTTATTACTAACTAGCTTTTACACTTAAATTAACCCTTAATTCTTATCTATGTTTAGCCACATGGCTTGATACCTTTTCTCAATATGGCATTCTCATCTTGCTTCCTCTACATCTGCCTGGCCACTCCGTGATTGGCCCTTCTTCTTCCCAGCATTCTCAGTTTGACTTTTTTCGCCTAACTTCCTGCCTAGCTACTGGTCTGTCAGCTTTTTATTAACCAATGAGAGTAATACATATTCATAGTGTAGAAAAGGATTGTTCCACAGCATAATTTTACAGGGGACAATTTAATGAACCAACAAACTGCTTTCCAAAGGGTTGTACAATCTCATATTTTTACCAACAACACACAAAAGTTTTATTTTTTTCCACATTGTTGCTTGATTCCATTCCATTTGTCTTTCATTTTCTTGGTAATATCCTTTATTTTATTATTTTTGTTGTTGTATTTTTGTTTTTATGACAAAATCTCACCTTGTAGTCCAGAGTAACCTCTAACTCACAGGCTTCCTGTTTCAGGCTGCCCTAATGCTGGTGCTACAGGCAGGTATCTCCACTTCCAGATTCACAATGTTCTTTGAAGCACAAATATTTTTACTTTTGCTAGGTGTGGTGGTACACAACTTTAATCCTAAGATTTGGGAGGTAGAGGCAGGAGGATCTCTGATTTCAAGGCCAGCCAGGTCTATAGCCAGTTCCAGGATATCCAGAGATACACATTGAGAACTTGTCTCAAAAACACATCAAAACATTTCTTTTTACTACAAAGCCAGGCTCCCCTGGAATTCTCTGTCCTCGTACCTCAGTCTCCTTCCTCACCCTCCCAAATTCTGGGATTATAGACACATTCGCCACCATGCCCATTTGTTTTCAATCTGTTTGGGGGGAGTTCTGTGTTTTCAATCTTGATGGAGTGCAGTTGATCTATTTTTTTCCTTTGCTGCTCGTGCTTCCATGTTATATAAGAATTCTTTGCCAAACACAGTCATGAAGGTTTGCACTACATTTTCTTCTAAGTGTCTAACAGTTTTAGCACTTACCCTCAAATCACTGCTCTGTTTTGAGTTAATTTTTAAAGATGCTATATGGTCCAATTTGATTCTTTTTCCATGTGTATACCCAGTTTTTCCAGCACTGTTTGCTGAAAAGATTATTCTTTCTCCATGCAATGGTGTGGACACCCTTTGGAATCAGTTGGCAATAGATGCATGAGCTCTCTTTCTGTCCTAGTACTCTTTATACTTGTCTGTTCCAGTATGAGCGGGCTTGCTTGGCCTTGCTTTGTGGTTAAGCTTTCAAACTAGGAAATGTGGTGAGTCTTCCTGCTTCACTGTTTTTCATGATTGTTTTTGTTATTCTGAATCATTTCCATTTCCTTTGTGAAACTTAGAAGAAGCTTGTCAATTTCTGTTAGGAAGTAAGTCAGCTGGTATCTCAGGAGATGGAGCCACACAGTTAGTTAGTGAGGATGACTGGTATTTGTAGTGATGGCTGCTCTTGGGATGGGCTGACACCAATCCACCAAACAAATGTTTCTTAATGGTCCTGACAATGATAAAGTTGGACACATCTTGACCCGGACAGAACCTCTGTGTCTGTAACCCTGAACAGGAGAAGCAGACTTGGTTTCCTCACCAAAATCTAAAGAGGAAGTAGCTTAAGGGCTTACCTGGCCAGAATTTATTTTGTCATCATTTACCATTATTTTCATTCGACTCAGAGTGGTTTCTCATTTTCCTCACACTTTCCTCCTTGATTCACTCATTATTTGAGAATGTCTCATTTAATTTCCACATACCTGTGAATTTCTCAAATTTTTCTTGCTATCAATTTTAATCTCATTGCATTGTGGTTGGAGAATGCATTCTGTATTTTATTACCTTTTATATTCACTGAGGTTTGTTTTATGAACCAGGATGCATTTTATCTCCAGCAATGTCTCTTGTGTACTTAAGAATACATAATCAGTTGCTGCTCCATGGGTGTTCCACGGATGTCTAAGATGTTTCTTGGTACTGTTCTCAAGTCTTCTGTTTCCTCCATGCTGAGTTTATCTGTCAGTCATTGAAAATGGGATACTGAAGACCCAGTTACTGTTGCATAGCTAGTTCCTCTAAACTGAAACATGACCTTACTAGAAGGGCCCTTACTCATGGGGCCTGGAAGCTGTCCAGCCTAGTTCTGCCAAGGCTATGCCATTTGGAAATCTCTTCCATTTTGGTTGAGCTGTGACAAGTCCAACAACTACAATCATTTGGTTTCTAGAAGTAAATTAACACCTTTCTCTAGATTCTTGCCTTTTCTGCCCTGTAGATTCTAAGCAATGACCAGCCAGGAAGGCTATTTATGGATCACATGACATCCTTTAACAAAAGTAAACACTGGCTACCCCTACCAATGGCCAATTGCAGATCCCTTTCTACCCCCTTAATTACCCCAGTTATAAGGGAGTGTGGGCTTTGTTTCTTACAGAGATCCTCTCTGCAGGTTCCTCCTCCAAATAAAAGCTCATGCTACCTTAAAGTCCCTCATCCTCGTCTGTCTTTCCTTCTTAATGCCCTGTCATCAATGAAATTTAACAACACTCATGAAGCTTAGAAGACTCATAAGTCCTGTCTCCAAGGTTGCATAAACAGTAGACAAATGCTGGCACAGAGAGACTCTGTAGTTCAAATGTAGGGGGCTCCAAGGATGAAGCTTCCATGAGTCATCATCTGTGTACTTTTGAGTGATACAAATGCTGAGTCACCCATGCTCCTGTAGGTGACTTGCTGGCCCACCAAGGTAGATAAAACTTGTTCTTCGGTCTGTTGTCAACACTGTAGGTCAAACAGACATTTTTTCATGTGTCACCAAAAGGTCATGTCACTGTTGTCAATTTCTCTCTTACTTTGTTAGTTTTCCCTCATGTATTTTTGAATCTTTTAAGTATATACATAATTATTGCTGTGCCACTGTGACTAAAATGTGTATCAGTCCTCTTTGATCCCTAGCTACTCTTTTGTTGTCTTAAAGTCAAATTTAGCTAATGTAAAGATGGCCACTGCAGTTCTTTTAATGGAGTACATGAAACATGTTCCTCTACTGTTGGTTGTTTTTTTTCTTTTGGGGGGCCCACCACCCAGCTCCCAAATAAATCACACACGAAGGCTTATTCTTAATTATGAATGTCTGGCCTTAGCTTGGGTTGTTTCTTGCCAGCTTTCTTTAACTTAAATTATCCTGTCTACCTTTTGCCTCTGGGCTTTCCCCATTCTCTTACTTCTGTAAATCTTACTCTTACTCAGTGGCTTGCTGGGTAGCTGGGTAGCTGGACCGTGGAGTCCTCCTCCCTCTCTGGCTACTTCTTCCCTCTTTTCTCCCAGATTTCTCCTTCTATACATTCTCTCTGCCTGTCAGCCCCTCCTACTCCTCTCTCCTGCCTCACCATTGGCCATTCAGTTCTTAATTCGACCATCTAGACCATTTTAGACAGGCACGGTAACACAGCTTCACAGAGTTAAACAAACGCAACATAAGCAAAAGTAACACACCTGAAGATAATATTCTACAACACTTTAGAGCTCCGCTTGGACCCCTTTGTACCTTTTCACCTGAAGTCTGTCTCCTGTGAACAGTTCATACTCTGGCCCTGCTCTTGTCTTTGAGCTTGGCTGTCTCTTCCTTGTGACCAGACGATCTAACACTCCCACAACTCTCACATTTGATGTCGTTATTGACAGAGTTGGATTTCCACACTCTCTCTATTTTTTTAATTCTTTTCTTTCATTCTCACTCTTGCTGCGTTTACTAGTCTGTTTCTGTTACCATGACGCCTCATCCGAGGCTGTGGACTTCATAAAGGAAAGGAGATGCTCAGTTCATAGTCCAGGAAGGTCAGGGGATTTGAGTGGGTGCAACAGGAAGGCAGAGTGTGGCAGCTATCTCAGAACTACACTAATTCCTTCCAAGACCATACCCCATAACCCTGCATGAGGCTCCACCTAAGGCAAAAAGCCACCATCAAACCATTGTGCTCCTCTATTGCTCCTTCGTCGCTTCCTTTCATAATAAATATTTTCAGCAGTGGTATTTTAATTTAATGATGTTACTACCTTTTTACTTTAAAATCTGGTGGGACTGAGGTTTTCCTTGTATTTCTTAACAAGTATAGATAGACATGGCAGTGACATTGGTTGGCTCTGCCCTTCTCTTTCCTGGCAAGCCCCAGCTGGCTCACTGCTTTCCTATTTTCGTCGCTGACACGGGGCACAGCAGGCGAGTCCTCATAGCCAGGATCTCCTGCTGACGGCCTCACCACAGACAGTCTCTACTGCTTCCAGGTGCACCTTCAGGCTTCAGTTTCTCCACCCTCTGCTATAAACTAAGCTGGTTGCTTTGGAAAGGAATTTAGCGCCGCCCATTCTTGCTTTTTCTGCCAAATAGGACTTCTAAGCCAAGTTTCTGGAGCTGAGAGAGGGGCCAATGGCAAACTCTGAGGCCTCTGGGCTAGTGTCTGAGAGTTTGATGGACTGGTGGAGAGTAAGAGGGGAGTAGTTGGAGCTCCTCTCAGATTAGTGCTGCTAGCACAGGACCACTGCCTGATGAGGGCGAGGACCCTGGTATCCCCGGCATGCTACATCTGTAGCACAGCCTTGTCCCCAGGTCAGGCTTGGGTGGAAGAAGGGAGACTCTCCTTGGATCTAGTTTCAGTAACAGATAGCTAGGGGCGGGGCCAGAAATGCTCAGGCTCTGCTCTTCTCCAAAGAAGAGCCCTCTGTGGACACTGGATGAAGAGACCATGTTCCTGGCTACGGCCCTGAAGAATGGCTTCTTACTGAGTGGGGACAGACGAGGGTGAAATGACTGAATTGTCTTGGCTCAGATGTCACACTCACACCTGGTAAAGGTTTTCATAGATTTCTCTGTAATAAATCTTCCTTTGTTTTTTTAATTCAGGTCCATTTCCAAGGGCTTTAAACAGATGCCTATTTAGTAGAAGGTACTTAATAAATGTTCATTAACCCTCCCATAGCTGCGCTTTCTCACAAAAGACTGAAAGGTCTCTTATTGCCAACAGTTATATTAACATTTTGGAGTCATTCTCTGCCCTAGAAATTTACACCTTTGCTCCACTGGTTTCTTTTGATACACGGAGACTTTGCCTCTTCCTGGAGAGTATCTGGCATCACAGGACACACTAACAGAGAATGAGGAAGGAAATCCTAAAGCCATCCTCTTCCTATGACCCAGGACCGATACATCCTCTTTATGTATTATTCACCACTTCAGAATATTTCTAAATAATGGCTGTGTGCTGCTCCTGGGTCCTCTTGGGCAATGTTGGTCAGCCATTTTTTTCCCCAACAGCCAAACCTCAAGAAGTCTGAACCATGAGAACTTTCTGGAAGACCCTTGTGCCTATTCTGCTATCGCTGGATTCTTCTACACGTGACGCAGCCCCCCTCCCCCACAATTCGGGGGTTTGTCGATCTTGTATCAATACCTCAGCATTCTACTTCGGTCTTGTGCCCTGTAGCTTAGTGGCCCTAAGCCCTGATTTCACTCCAGTATTCATATTTGCTCTCTGCACAACCATAGGGACCTCTGGCTACTTTGCCGAAAGATGAGCAACAGTAAGAGAAAGTCAAGTTAGCTTCATGACATCCAGCCTTCAGGGCTGTCCTTGGGCCCTGCAGTGTCCTCAGCTGTGCCACAGTGAATACTATCTTTCTTATTTCTGGTTCTGAAAACTCACCAGACATCTTTTTTAACTGCAAACTATCATAAGCACTATCTGAGATTATAGACTATTAACTTGAGTTCCCCCACAGGCTTAAATTTAGGAGGTATTATAAATGGAAAAAAAAGAAAACAGGAGTAAGGTGTACCTGATAGAGATATACAGTCCTCTAAAACAAACGCAACTCAGAGAATGAAAAGGGGGAGAGGAAGAAATGCCACAAACAGAGAAAGGATGTATGGTAGTAGACAGAAAGCTAAAATTAAAAAAAAAAAAAACTTCCAGAATTTTATGATAACTTAAAAAAAATATTTCAAGGCAATACCTCCTGCCAGACCGAAATGAAGTTCTTTGTAATATAGACTGCATGGTAGCTGATCTGTATTTATGACTTTTATCTTTATGAATTCATTGAGTTCATGGGGACAAAGGCTGGACTCATCTTGGCATTATCACGCTTCTTATCACACTTCTCTTCATGAAGAGAAATGTCAGAATCAATAATAAAGACAAGGTACCCTCCACAGGCACACACTCCTTTTTCTATTTTATTGTACAATTACAATTTAAAATCCTGTCTAGTTTTTTTTATGTCCCAATTAATAAAAAAAGGGGGAAATATCTTCATTTTTATTTAAAGATAATAGGGTTATGGATATTTTAGATTATTCCTGTTTGGCATTGGAAAATAAATTTTGAACTTTTATATGCACTTGAGTATCTTTGCAATTCCACAGCAAGTGAAATATAGAGGTCATGTTATGGAGATCCACTCAGGAGGAGTTAATCACATCTCCATATTTTACCTCTGCTTCTCTGATCAGCGCTATTCTGCATTTCATTCTGAATCTGTGGAAGTTTTCATCATCTTTGGGTCTTAGGCAAGCACATTTGCCTTTCTAACCTTCTTGTCTGTCAAGCTCCATCTTCCCTGGGCTTGGCGGGGAGGGGGTGTGGGGAGAGAGTTCACATGTGTATGTGTGTATACCCATGTATATGAATGTGTATGTGTGTGTGTGTGTGTGCATTCTGTGTAATGTATAGTTCACATCATGTATAGTCATGGATGCGCCTTATCATTGTGAGAGAAACGGGTGGATTAGGCACAGGTGATCTGCATGGAATGGCAGAATCCTTTACCATGGGACTGAGTTTGTAGAAACCATGTCACTGAGGCACTGTGCCACCCACCTGACTCTCTCACTGTTCATCACTAACCCAAATCAGAGGAGTCGCTCATTGGTATGAATCGCAATGAAAGTTAATATGCAACTCCAAAGCCACTCTCTGAAGGACATCTTCTACCGTTCAGTATGACATTAACAACTGTCACGACATCAAAACAAACTGAATACCATTATTCAGTTTGCTTTTCCTGCCAATCGTGTCTTGCTCTAATTTTTCCAGACTGTTCCCCTAAATCATATTCTTTTTGTAGGCAGAAGGTCTCTCTCTAAGATTATCATGTGCAGTCAGTGTCCATCCTAGCTTGGATTGCGTGACAGGCCCACTGACTCATGGTGTGAACGAGGGCTCACCCGAGCAGAAGGCTGATTCGCTTTTCCCTTTGCTCCTGGGCCTCCAGGAGAGATGCAGTGATGTGCAGCGTATGTTTCCAGGGATTTGAAATTGATGCTCACAACTCAGATAGGAGCAAAAGACGAAAAACAAAAGGCCTGGAAAGCATAAAAGGATCTAGAGGAAACATCTGGCTGTAAAGGAGAGAGGCAGGTAGGAGCTGCCTCCAGGAGAGCCTAGAGAAGCAGTAGAGAGTAAGGGAGGCACTATCAGGGGTGTACTTGGACATTGAACCAGCCAGCAGGGGTACAGCGAACAAGGCTGAGATTTTATTTTAATAGCTCATTGAGCAAACAGTTCATTGAATTAGACTTGCAAAATGAACACCATATATCATATTGTAATAAGGAAGAAAATGAATGTATTAGAGCTAAGATTGGATCTATGAGATGAAGGAAGAAATGCTTAAGATTGAGGGCACTGGATAGCTCAGAGAGACGGGAAATGAATCAGTGTCTCTTGGCTTCATCGCTCTCAGAGACTTCCACATGAAGTCAAGGTGGTCAATGTTTTAAATAATGTTCCAGCTGATTACAAATGTGGGGATATTAGTTGCCTTCTTTGTTCCAAACAGTGTGCATCATACACAGTAGATCCCATGTGGACAAAAAGAAGAGGAGCCTGTACTGGCCGGACTGGGGAATGTGAGGGGTACTCCATCTCAAATGCCAACTGCTCTGATGTGGATGTGTCTCCTAGGCAGCAAATATCACGACCAAATGCAACTCAAGATTGAAAGAGTTTACTTCAGTTTACATTTCCAGGTCACAGTTCATCACTGAGAGAAGTCAGGGCAGGAACTGAAACAGAAACCATGAAGGAACATGCTCCACAGAGGAGCTTGCTCTGTGGTTCATGATCAGCTAACTTACTTTTTAAAAATTATTTTCTCATAAATTACATCCCATCCACAGCCTCCCCAGCTTTATTCCTCCAAGTATCCCCTGCACACACATCCCCCTCTCTCCCCCAGATTCACTCTTCCTCCATTTCCCTTCAAAGAAGAGCAGGCCTCCCAGGGATGTCAACCAAACATGTCATAACAAGTTACTGTAAGAGTAAGCACAAGCCCTCCTATCAAGACTCGATGAGGCAACCCAGTAATAGGAAAGGGTTCCCAAGATTAGGCAAAGGAGTCAAAGACACCCCCACTCCCACTGTTAGGAGTCCTACAAGAACACCAGGCTATACAACCGTAACATAGATTCAGCTAGCTTTCTTACACAGCCTAGGCCCATATGCCTGGGGATGGTGCTGCCCACAGTGGACTGTACTATCTCTCATCAATTAACAGTCAAGAGAGTCTTTCACAGTCATGGCTATAGGCCAATCAGACTGAGACAATGCTTCCAATGAGACTCCTTCTTCCCTGGTGATTATATCAAGTAGACAATAACTAACCAGCAGTCTCCAACCCACGTCACTAGTGGGAGGCTTACCAACCTCTAAGAAGGGATGTAGTTAGAAACACTCCTGTCATATGGAGGCATCCTAGAGGGTGGTAGTAGAGCCCTAGACCCTCCGTCTCCTTTGCTTACTGGCTGCTCTGATCTGAGGTTTGCTGTGCCCCACGCTCTGTGCCACAGCATGCGGCCTCTCTATAGACTCCAATGACTGAAACCTGCACAACTGCCAGCCCAGATCAATCTAAGTTCAAGGATTTTCTTTACACAAAACTAATCAGCACACCGACTGACTTGACATCCTTCCACATAGAAGGTTATATCTCCTGGTTTGTGAAGAATTTCCTTTTCATGTTACCAAAAACGGATAGGCAGTAGGAGGACAAATGCAAGGAGTTCTCTTAACTCAGCCTAGGGAGGTTTCCGGGGGCTTAGGAATGGTCCCAAGTGTTCAATGCCTTTTTCTTTAGCTTGAAGAGATCATTGTCCTAGCCCTCACATAAAGGATACTTTATAGAAAAACCCGGCAGTTCGTGTTTAAATGTCATAATCAGATCTATGTTGTCATGCCCCTACCCTAGAAGATACCCATAGGTGACCTTTGGCAAAGCTATGAAACATCTCTGGTTGTCACATGGGGAAGGGAGGTACCGGCACTTGTTGTGCAGAGGCCAGGCATGCTGACCACTCTGGTGATACATGGAATGGCCCCAGGCAGAAAGAACTGTCAAAATGTCAAGGCTGAGAAACTTTGGTAAACCACAGAGTCATGTCAGTGGGTGCACCCTTTCATCCCTCATGGAATATTTAGCAATTCTTTCCTGCGTTGTATCTCAGGCACCACAATACAAAAAGGAGACAGCATCGTTGTCTCTAAGGGTTCTCCAGTTTAAACAAGACAACACATATCTGCTGTCAACATTCAGAGCAAAGCTACACTATCCCGGGGTAGACCAGGAGAGCCTCAAGAAACAGCTGTTCTGTTAGATGGATGGGAGAGGGGAAAGGAGGGGAGGTACAGCAGGTATAGGGCTTTGTAGCTGCTTTCTGTCCATCCATTTGTCTTTACAGCATCTTAAAGCAAAAGAAAGCTACTCAGAGTTTTGGAGGCTGGAAATGATACAGTTAGAAACACAAGGGGGAACATTCTGCTGGCAGCAGTGAAGGCGGGGTGTCTCACAGCTCTGCTTACACAGCCACCTGGTGCCAGGGCAGATACACACGCTGTCCACAGCCTTGGGCAGTGATTCTCATTAACCCGCCTGATGGCTGAGTCTCCCTGTCCCAGATGCCCATCTTGCTGCTGATCACTCACATCCTTCCTTGTGTTTACGGCTGCATCTTTACGACTATTTTTGAGCAATGACTCTAAGTACTCTTAATGACAGTTAATTCTGGGTCTCATGGACATTAGAATCACTTGGGGATGGTGGGGCTGGGGATAGAGAGGGAAGGGGTGACCAGGGGGTGATGGATGTGTTCATTATCTTGACTATGCTAATGGTTTTTACATTGTGGGCATGTGCCAAAGCTTACATATTGTATATTTTATTTTATGTAATTTTATGTTTGAGTTTGAACCAAGGGCTTTTTTGGATGAAGCTTGCACTCTACCACTGAGTTATACCCTACCCTCACAACCTGAGTATTTTAAATAGGTAGAATTTACGTATGTCAGCTATTCATTTATAATTGTATAACATTTAATCATTTGAAAACTTTTAACAGTTCCAAACATTTTGTATTGAACATTGTGTATGAATCCTCTTAACAAGCCAATGAGTGAGATGCTGTCATTAGGTGCATTTACAACAGGATAGCCTAGGGTAAAGTAAGGTTAGTCAGCCCAGCACAGGATTCAGAATGTGAACCCAGCTGTCTGGATCCACAATGTGTGCTGAACCACTGCTTGAATTCATTTCAGTATCAGTGGCCTCTTTCCTTGACCACAAGGAAAGGGAAACAGAGTACCTACTGACCCTTGATACTAGTCTGCATATTATATCCTATGGGATTTAGCAATTTGACAAGATGCCATCCACAGAACCACAGGCTATCCTGAGACTACGGTAAAGTGAACGAGAGCAAGG